>BLKR01003203.1:0-152500 GCA_011170035.1 Teleogryllus occipitalis | reverse complement strand
CCCTCTGCGTCTCTCTCTCCCTCTGCGTCTCTCTCTCTGCGTCTCTCTCTCTGCGTCTCTCTCTCTCTCTCTCTCTGCGTCTCTCTCTTTGCGTCTCTCTCTCTGCGTCTCTCTCTCTGCGTCTCTCTCTGCGTCTCTCTCTCTCCCTCTGCGTCTCTCTCTCCCTCTGCGTCTCTCTCTCCCTCTGCGTCTCTCTATCACTCTGCGTCTCTCTCTCTGCGTCTCTCTCTCTCTGCGTCTCTCTCTCTCTCTCTCTCTCTGCATCTCTGTCTCTCGTTAAACTCTCGAGCGTCGCCCCTTTTATTTCTTGTTCTCTGCTCTCAACGTTCCCATCCCATATCACAACATCGATTCCACCACGCGCCCTCTTACGCGGGTCCCTTTGCACCTCGTGTCTCCTTGAACCACACCCTTCCTTTCACCTCGTCCTTGCTTGCATTTTATCCATCCTTGTGCGCTTTATCCATCCTTTATATAAACCATCCTTGCACCCTTTCTTACATCTCGTTCATTCTTTACGTTTCGTCCGCTCGTTCCCACCTCGTCACTCTTTGCCTCACGAAAATCCTCGCTTTCGACCCACTCTCATCCCTCATCTCCCATTTCCTTCTTGACCCCTTCTTGCCTTGTGCCTTCTCGTCTCGTCCCTCCTGGGGCTTCCTACAATTTTTGATTTTCGTCCCTTCCTTTCAGACCGTCCCTACTTTCTCTCTTACACGTCTTCCCTCTCAACTATTCATGTCCTTTCATCCTCCTCGATTCATCATATTTCACCTTCCTCGAGCTCCAATAACATGTCGCAGCCCCGCCGCCGTGCAATTGTAATTTCCTTCCTCTCCTTCCCGTTTCCCGGGGTCTTGCCACCCATCGCCCCTAGCTAAACTACGCCATCCCTTCGAACTCCCCCTTTATCTGTCTTTCCTCGGCGTTCTCTCTTCGGCCCAGAAGATGTGTGACTACGAGGTTGCAGGTTCAATCAGAGAATAAAGTCGGACAGTTTCTTGGTGTGTTTAACCCCATTGACTTTGTGTTATCAGCTGGAAGCAAATTAGTAGGTCACTTGCATGAGTAGATGTTTTCGTGATTATTCTGGGCGCGTGCCAGAGCAGCACAGCACAAAACGGGTCACAGACCCCGCGCTACTTCGCCTTCATATTCCCTTCTCGTCTCTCGTCATTGCGGTTGGTCCGCTCTTAAAACCATGCAAATCTACGTCCCCTCGCTTTACCTCCGTTTCTCTCACTCCTAATCGATTACCCTTGATTTCTCATAAGATCGACATCCCTTCACCCTTTGTATCCTTCTTCAAGTGTATTGCCTTCGGGTCAATTCATTTTAAATGGTCCATAATTTAAGGAATTGGTCGCTCGATCATCTCGGAAAAACTTTATATTTTGCATAAATTTCCTTATGTTGTGGCTGTTCAAAAACATATTTTATTTATTTCTATTGTACCTGGTTTAGAAATGGCGGCCGATGTAGTTTTGCGCCATTCTTTGTGGCCGTGACCATTTTTTGCGTTTGTAGGCATTTTCTCTTTTGAAAATTATTCAGCTCTGAGTTGTTCTAGCATTCTAGAATAGAAGGCTTTATATTTTGTATAATATGGTCTACAAATCAAAATATTATTTACCTACCTCCTAAGTTTTTATTTGAGAAATATTTGCGACCAAATCAATGGAACGCAAATGAACCAAGTTCGATTTTCAGGGAGTAATTAATCATAGAAGAAATAGAATCTCAGCCGTTGTTTTTTTTTGTTTTTGTTTTTTTTACATATAACAGTGTAGTTACTTTTTGTAAAATGTCATTGGTAAGTAACGTCATTGAAAATTACAACCTCTTAAAAATTGTAATTTTGGATTTTTTTTCCAATCTCTCCTTTCCAATATCTCAGTTGGGGGACCAGATAAAATTCTGAAAATTGCACACATACTAGATCGCCATGGTAGAAAACTTCAGTAAAATGTGATCGTTTAGATTTAATTAAAAGAATTTTTTTTAATTGTAAACTTTCACAAAAAAGGCTTAATTTTGACATTGAGGATACGTTGTGACAAGTAGTAATTATCTTATTTTGAAGCTATATTAAACTAAACTCCATTTTTATTTTAAATAATTAATTTTTTTATCAATAAACATAAAAGATGCCTAATCTATTTTGAATATTACTCGAAAATCAACTTACATCTTGACAACTACGTAATTAAAAATATGGTTATTTTGATGTCAAAAGCTGAACCGGATAATATAAAAATAGTTTATAGAGGTAACAAATAAATAAATTCAGCGTTTTGTTTATATTTTTCGCGTTTAAATTTGCAATTTTGTTTATTATTTCTTCACGTTTCTTCAGAGATACGGAAAGTGGCACAGTACAAAATTTATTTATTTGTTATCTTTTATACACTATTTTATAGTATCCGGTTCAGCTTTTAACATCAAAATGACCATATTTTCAATTACAAACGTAGATTTCAAGATATAATTTGTTTAAATGTAAAGTAATATTCAAAATAGATTTAGCCACTTTTATGTTTATTAATAAAAAAGTGTAATTAATTATACTTTAATTATTATTTTAAATCAATCATTTAATTATTTTAAATCAAAATGGATTTTAGTTTAAAACAGCTACAAAATAATATGATTACTACTTGTCCCAATGTATATTCAATGTAAAAATGTAGCCGTTTTTTTGTGAAACTTCACAATTTTAAAAATATACTATGAGTTAAATCTAAAAGTAGAAATTTTACTGAAGTTTGATATCATATCGATCTAGTATGTGTGCAATTTTCAGATTTTTATCTGATCCCCCAACTGAGATATCACAATTGAAAATTTGCAAACAATCCAAAATTCCAATTTTTAAAAGAGTGTAATTTTCAAGGGGTCCGTTACTTACCAATGATCTTTTACAAGAAGTAACTATACTGTTATAATGAAAAAACAACAAAAAAAGGCTGACGTTATAATCCTTCTTTGATTAATTATTCTCTGAAAATCGAACTTGGTTCATTCGCGTTGCATAGATTTGGTTGCAAATATTTCTCAAATAAGAACTTAGAAGGTAGGAAAATAATATTTTGATTTGTAGGTCAGAGTGTACTAAATATAAAGCCTTTTATTCTAGAATGCTAGAACCACCCAGAGCTGAATAATTTTGAAAAGAGTAAATGTGTACAAACGCGAAAAATGACGCACGGTGTAAAACAAAAATGGGTGCCTTTTGTAAACCAGATACAATAAAAATAAATCATAAATGTTTTGGAACAACCAAAACATAAGGAAATGTATGTACAAAATATGAATTTTTTTCAAGAATGTCGAGAGACCAGTGCTGGACCACGTAATGTGGATTGACACCTCCGTTCCATGACTCCACATGGATTTTTACGTGTTTTGAATGTAACTATTAACCTCACTTTCTCTCATATCTGATTGTCGAATCAGATAGGCAGCCTTTTACTTCTGTCACGCTTCTGCATTTTCGGTTGAATTCGTCTCTTTTTACATACATTGAAATAATTTAATACATCAAAAATATGAAAAAAAAATTGTAAAGATTAGATTAGTTTCATCATTAAAACATTTAGAAATTTTAATTAATAACAAATATACATCCCAATGTTTCAAAATTATCAATTATTAGAATAACAAATACCTATTTTCAATAATTCAAAATTGTATGCGTATACTTGTTCATTTTATTCATAAAACTGTCATCGTCTGTGGAGTCCTTAAGTCCGCACAGTTCCAATCACAGCAACAAAGATTAATAAAATACTAGTTTTCGACTTCATCTTCATTTTCATCATTTTGAGAATTGTAGTTATTTTCAACATTTTTGGATAAAGCATTAAATATGAGTTGGAAAAAGTGTTTGGCAAATTCATTGATGACTCAAGAATTTTCTGAATAGCAGTAGTACATGATAGAGTATACGTAGAGTGGAAAAATCTGCATTTACTTTTCAAATGTCATGGTCATATGAAGACGTTATGTAATGATTGATGCTTTCACATGAAGATATTGAAGGGGGGAAAAGTCAAAGGACATTTCGTTTGAATTTTTATCCGCGACCTAGCCTCGCCTGCTGGCTTCCAAATCTTATCTCTTCCAAATCGAACGTAGCCTTTTTCTCTCCTCTTTCAATAACTCCTATAATACGCTAACTTATTAAATGTTTCTCTCATTTCATCATCTCTTTCAATTTTTTATTTCATCATAACTTCTGCACTGATCGTTTTGTAATTTTCTAGCAGTCTTTTCTATCAGATTATTTTCCCTTCTCCTAAAATTCTATTTACCTCGTGTTTTTATGCATTTTTTTTATAAACAAGTTTACCGGTGGATCTCAGACAGTCAAATATATAGTTTCTGTTTGCGATGCGACCAGTCATTTGTTTTTTGTTTTTTTTAAGAAACGGAAGGAGTCTGTGAATATTTTTTACCTTTAAATAGTTTTATCAAGTGCTAGTCTCTCGCAAAGGGAGCTGTGAAAGACAAAAGTTAATAATTTGTGATGTGTACAGATGATTCAAATTGCCTTCCAACCTCGGTGTGGCTTACGCTTTTCATGACAATACCATTTCTGCAAAAAGGTAACTAAAACGAGAAAACGTTTTGAAAAAAACTAAAGGAAAGTATTGGCAAAACGAAGGGTTGAAGCTTACGTACAAAAATTGATCAACGTATATAAGAACATAGTAATAAAGCATTGCCGTACGATTTCATGTACTGTTCACATTGACACATTTGAAAATTAGTTGTCGCTCTGCACTTTATGCAAAAATCTGCAACGGGTGCTAAGCAGGCGATGATACAGGCACAATTACGAAACTGAGTGTCGTGGAGTTACAAAGCTAAGGCCGGGCACCCTAAAGGCGACCACTAGTAGCTGATTACTAGTTGCCGGCATCGGCGACGGCATTCTAAAATGGTGTATAATTGATTTTATTTAAATCATTTGCACGGTTGACAGACCAGATGTCTTGGTGGGTGTCCTCCCCAAATGTATGTAATTTTTAAAATCAAATTATCAGCTTGTGGCGACGATTAATGGCCAGGCTGGGATCGCCACACGTTGCCGAGTGCAGCATTGTCCTATTCCCCAAGATCAATGTACCGGGAAGGTTTCTTCTACATGATGTCGAACTGACAGTTTTTGGCCATTTTAACGAATATTTTGCTGCGATGGGACGCATCATGGTTATTTTCTGGCCAGAATACATGTAATATTTTGCAAGAGCAGAATGTCACAATGACATATCAATCTGTGTCACAGTCCCTCTTGAGACCCGATGACATTATTGAATCGTTCTGTAGTTCTAGTCCGTCTGAAACGACTGGGTTCGATTATTCCAAAATAATATACTTTCAATGAATTTCATGTACTCATTGCACTCTTTTTTATCCATGTGTTCGGTTCGTGTATGACATTTTGGTGTAATCTTATACCTCCTTTGTAAAACACCGAGACTATTAACGAATACATTTAACCTAATGACAGTAATTTATTAATTATACAAGTAAGTGACTGATGTTTCAAAGCATTGCTGTGTAAATTATTGATTAGCATAAGAATACCACATGAATGGGTGGTAACAAATGTTTCTAAACTCTATTTCATGATGACCTCATGTTACATATTAATTCAGTAAATAATGCGTGCAATGTAAAAATGTATTTTCATAAATGCGGATTTTGTATCAACTTTCCACTAAATATGTATGCTCTATGTCATCAAAAAGTAATGAAAGGGTCGTGGTTCCAACAAATGTTACAGCATTCACCGACATGCGACCTCTTGACCAATTCAATCCCACTATGAATACGGATGCTTACACCATGTGTAGTTTTGCAGATTATCTCGCGTTCGTATGATTCCGACGATCTCACAAGTGCTGTAGTGCCTAGTGTGTACTATTAGATTCACTTCTTTGTGGAGTAGAGATTTTTGGCTGAAATAGCTTTAAGGAAAAGGAACGGGCAGAACGTAAACCTACATTCACTTTTTTAAAGCTTTTCTACGAATACTATCGATTCAAATATATTTATGTATTGAAAACACTAAGGGCTTTCATTTAGAAAAACAAATTGACCTGTACACTCTATAAAATTTTTATTAACCCGTTTTATGAATTTTTTAACCCATTATACCAATTGAACAGTAAATTTTATCAATATTTTGAAATTCATTGAATGGGTTCTTATCTGCCGTCGTTGTTCATAACGGTTTTCAAGACTATTTTGCAAGTATTTCTTTCGTGCGATGAAATCGCAAGAGATCTCCTGGTTTCATTTAATTGGCAATGTTTTCATATAACAATCATTAGAAGCATCCTCCATAATTACTCAGGAGGATAATGATCTCGGCATAATGCAGGTCAGCATTTTATTTTAAGTCATTTAAATATCTATCTCGGTCTCTGCTAGGTTATATTTATATATGTCTACACTCTCTCTCTCTCTCTTTCCTCTCCTTCTCCAGTTCATCTAACTCAGCGTGTAGAAGTAATGGCCCAAGAAATTGCATTGAATTTTTTTTATTGCAAGCTAAACTTAGTCATCTTGTTCTGGGAATGTAGTGAAATTCGGTAATCACATTCTTGCACCACTGCAGTGGCAAGTACTCGTCACCGTATGAACGACACACAATTTGTGAGCTCGCATAGACATAAAATTCCGATGAACACAGTCGCAAATAGCCCACTGTCCCAGAGATTTCACTCGACGTTCCTAAGATGGCAATCACTTTCCCAATTATTCCGGTCGCTCTTCCAAGGGGCTCAAGGCAGCATTACAGAAAGACACACGACACAATGACACCGAAAGATGTATTGAGCAGAGCTTGACTGAAAGGGAGCGTGACGGGGAGATGCGTGACGGGGAAACGGCGTGACAAGAAAAACCGGGAGAGGTGACTCAGGGCATCAACTATTGTCACTGCAGTGCCTCTGACCGGGAAGTCCTAGATTCGAGCCCCGACAGTGGTAGTTTTCGACCTTAACTTGTCAGGTAGGTCGAATTCAGTCGCTGAATTCAATCGGTCTGGAGGAGAATTCTAGCGGCCGGCTGCTCTGAGTGGTAGTTTTCCGTGGTTTCTCAGATCAACACCAGGCGAATGCCGGAGCAGTACCCTAACAAACGGGCCACGGACCGCGCGCGAACTGTCCTTCCTCTTCCTTATCCTAAATTCACCCCTTACTTACACATACATATATACACACATATACACTCACACACACTAGAATGCACTATACTGCCACATATGCCTGGAGACCGGTCGGGAGGTTAGAGCTTGTCGCGGTTGTGGAGATGCCCCGCTGATGGGGAAAGCTGCGCTGGCCGAGAGGATAGTAGGGTGGATTTCGCCATCCAGCGGAGGAAGGTCTCCTCTACTTCAGAGGGAAAACGTGCACTGCACTTACGGGACTAATCTTAGCCGTTGACGCGTCCGGAATCTCTAACCAAACAACGAATCCATAACGAGGAGGGTGCGTGACGGGGAGGGTGCGTGGTGGGAACGGGGTGAGACGGGACATCGCGGAGCGGGGCGCAGGCTGGTGCGGAGCGGGGAGCGATGCGGGGCGGGGCGGGACGCCGGGGCAGCATGTCTGGGCGGCGTCCCAGGGCGCGGCTCCACGGGTCGTTAGCAGGCGCGCGCTGATGACGGCTCACGCAGTCATTTGTCGTCTTTGTTTGGCCAGCAATTATGAGCGGCCGCTGCGGCGGGGCCACGACGGCGCGGCGCCGCCACGGCCCAGACACTGGGCCAACGCGCGAGGCAACATTCAATCGTCATTGAATTCTATGGAGCTTCAAGACGGTGGTCGTAAAAATATAATACCATCGTCACCCATATTTATTTTTAAATCTTCATTCTGAATCATTTTTTCCCAACTCTCACTTCCTCTTTTTTTTATTTTTCCTTCTTTTTTTCGTTGTTTTTTCCTTCCGTCCATCCTCCTTTCTTTGTTTTCTCTTTACCTTTTTCTATTTATTTCTTTAAATTTTCATTTCCCTCATTTTTCTTTCTTCCTTATTTTCCTCGTTTCGTATCCTTGCCTGTCAACTGTCTCAAATCTTCCAAGAACATTTTACGCTTGTATTCTTGTTGAAATGGGACTAAATCCAACAAATCAAATCTCTTCCTAAGAAATTAAATTAAATACTGCCACTACTTATTACAATTTGGTAATAAAATCTTTCACATGGCATCTTTAACATTCAAACAGTGCTGGGCGGGACTTTCATAAATAGTCGGGTGTAATCAAAGGAAATGTGTAAGATAATTTTGCATTTTATTTAAGAAGAAAATGCAGAATTGTAATTGATAAAGAAGAAGATGAGTGTATAGCCCTATAAGCTCTTGTCTTGTGCGCGCAGTCGGCGCTGTTTCACCCTCTGTGCAGCGCGCTGGCGCCGCCCGCTGTGGCGGCCGGAGCAGGGGGGGGGAGTCCCGAATGAATGGCGATTTAGATCCGAGCGCCCGGAATTCCGGCTCCGGCGCTTTCATCGCAACTTGTAGTGTGCAGTGGCAACGTGTTGCATTCCTCAGAACGCACAAAAGGGTTTTGTGTGCAGAATCTTTTGCAAAAAATACGCATAGAGTAGGAGTCATGTGCACGGTCAGAGAAGTGCATAAACGATAATCGGGTGTCGGCTCATGAACAAAATTCACCGGTGTGCTTCCCGGGATAATATGAATAGCGATTATATAAATCAAATAAGATTGCTTGTTAGAGATGCAACAGGAAATAATTAAAATCACCCATAAGAGTAGTAAATACAACTGTGCGATAAGTGTAGTGTTGTAGGAAGCAGCGTCTGTAATTCATGGCGTCAGTTCTGCTGACATATTTATAAACTAATGGATCTAGTTAGACTTTTTGATTTGAATGTATTTTTCCACTAATACACTTAAGAGATAATCTTGAATATCACAGCATATTTAGAAAATCATAGTCGATCATCTTTACTAAATTAAAAGTAGAGCAGATTGCCAACTTACCTATCGTATGAAATTTCACAAGATGATCGAGTTTATATTTTCAGGCAGAAAATTTGGCTGTTCTACGCTCCCGGCTATCACACATGTCTTGCACATATGTTTTGGTTAGTTTGATTCTTAATGCATACGCGTAGTTTAAGAAATTCACTCAGAGTAGAAAGCTGTGTAGGAATCTATCTGAATTTAATGATAGAGAATTTCATTCAGAAAATAAAGAATTTGATAGAAAACAAAACGTGCTGATCGTATCGTACCCAATAACTCTTCTTTCTTTTTCCACCATCGAACGAGATTCTAGAGAAAATAAATACAATGAAACAGATGTTCTGATAGTCATTTCAAACGTTTTGTTTCTAAATTTACTAGTTTGGAAAACAACCTTTAGTAGTAAAGTAATTTAAGAAATATTTTAAAATTTCCTCTGAAGACAGTCGATAATCAATATGATGCATTTTATGTCCCTCGCAACAAAACATTAATGTTTTATATAGACTGCGAGAGAACTGATAAAATGTAAAGTATTTAGAGATTTTAAAGAGACTTTAAATAATAGATAATTGGATAAAAGTAATGGTAGCATCGAAAGCTCGTACGTGACTAACGTAATATAATTGACCATAGTTAGCCATGTGTAATCGATAAATCATCTTGAAAATGATCGTTTTTATCCAAGACAATACTGAAAAGTTTCTCAATATGTAGGAATTTCCACGAGTGAGACAGATACATAATTAATAGTCTATAATTTCAGCCCGCAGATTACCCCAGAACCCAAATTTCCGTCGTTTAGGTTTAGGCAGCGCTAGGCAGCTATGATGAATACGACAATTAGATGGAGCCTGCCTGCCGCACGGGGTGCGCCTGGGGAACTGCTCACTTTAGTAGTGTAGACTCGCGCGGCAATATCATCAGCCGCGGCTAACAGCGGAGGGACGGCAGCTCTGGGGAGTGAGCGGAGCGGAACTCGAGCGCTGAATATGCACTCCTCAGCGGGAAGTGAAGCGCGGGAAGGGCGGCGGAGCGATTATCGAGGAAGGGAACAAAGGCAGCGGTGGCGGTGGAAGAATGAGAACAGCCGTCGCAGCGTTGTAAAAGCAATCGTGGTCATAACCGAACATCGCGGCAGGCGGGAGGACGATGTTGGATGGCAAGACGAGGGGAAGCCAGCTACATGTCGGAGTGGAGCAGTAATCGGAATATTTTCGCCAGTATCCGGATGGGTTGGTGAAGCGGCAGTCAGATCGAAAACGACCAGGAAGTGTTGAGACGAGTCACCAATGAAGAAGCGGTTGCCTGAGAATAATTAGGGGAGTGGGAAAGGAGAGGAACAAATGCTGCGGATAAGCAATGATTTTCCGATGGTAGCGGAAGTATTCGAGATTGGGGAGACGAGACAACAGAGCGAAATAATTTGGTGAAGATGACGACACAGTTGTTTCTGATGGTTGGGAGGAATTGCAAGAAGTCAATCATGAAGGAAGCATTGGCTTGCAAGAAGAATGGACGAACGATGACATTGGCTAGGATTTCGATTGCAGAGAAATCTTCGGAAAGGAAAGAGGCGGGAAGGAATGGGACTAAATTATGAGCAGAGTTTATACGGATGAATGAGTATTTATTGATTAATAGCGCGATAATTAGTTAACTACTCCCGTAAGTTTATTTCATGATTTTCCTGAGATGGTGGTTTTTATACGCTAGAATGGCAGTGGGTTACACATCGACTTAGTGGTTTACCCTTCCAAGTTTCTCCTCAAGGGAAGCACCGTATCAACTGGGATAAGTTCCAACTTCTCGCCTGGTCTTCTGACGTGTGCGGTAATGTATATTTGTTTGGGTGTGTAAGGGTGGAGAAAGGAAAAGGTCGAGGAACGAAAAATCGCGTGCGTTTCAGTGCATATTTGTAAGGGCACTGCTCCAGACTTACCCTTGAATTAAGTAAACTGCGGAAAATTACAAATCAGAGCAGCCATCCACTAGAATTTTCCTTGAGACAATGATTGAATTCAACGCAATTATGTCGTTAAGGTCAAAATTCCGCGACGAAACTCGATGCCGCGGTGCTGCCGCTGGGCTCGCAGCCGGTGGCGCCTTCGATTGCAGAAGAATCTCCGGGAAGCGCAGCCGAGGCGGTGGGGGGAGGGGGGGCTACATCATGAGCGGAGTTTATACGAACGCGAGAGAAAGGCGGAGGCGGAGGCGGAGGAGGGCGCTCGCGAGACTCAAGATGTGCTTGCCGCGGAGGAACAGCGCGGCGGGGCGGCGATGATGCGTCGGAGGGCGGTTGCCATGGCGACCGGCGCCGCAATGAAAAACCATCGCTGCGCTCTCCCAGCCCCCGGGGAGGGCGCGCGGGCGATTAGAGGGCGCGCGAAGAGGCGTCGTGGGCGATCGCGCGGAGAGGGCGGCGGGGGCGGGGCAGGCGTTGGAATGGAGGTGGCAGGGAGGGGGAGACGGAGTTGATAGGAACGGAGGGTTGCTGTGGAGGAGACGCAACTGGATGCGGAGGATGAAGCGGAGAGATGCGGAGTCGTGAGCAGAGGCTGAGGTTGAATGTGGCGAGATGATAGTGAAGGTGCTAACTGAATCGGCAATGGTGAGTGGAAAGCAGAAGTGACGAAAATAAGAATGCAAAGGGTGAGTTGATTGGTGGCAGAGAAGGCGATGGTGGAGACGGTGAGAACGAAAGCAGGTAGCCCTGCGGATGCAGCCGGCGGAAGGGGGCGGACAGACAGTAAAGGAAGAGTCGTGACGAGGGCGGAGAATAGTGATGGCAGAGATTGTGGTGTCTGATACGACCTATTCGGTGATGGCGAGACCGGTGATGTAGTGGCTGGTAACGACGGGGTGATGAGACGGCGAGGCCGGTGACGAGGATACCGATTATGTAGTGACCGGTGATGGCGAGACTGGTGATTGTGAGACCGGGATGTGGTGATTGGTGGCGAGGAGGTCGGTGAAGGGGTGTCAGGTGACGGGGAAAACCGGTAACGGAGAAGCGGGTGACAAGGAGGCCGGTGGCAGAACGGGCAGTGTCGATGACGGAAGGCTGAAGATGGGGATGTGATGGCCGGGGACGGAAAGGATAATGATGGGGCCCGGGACAGAGAACGAGCAATGAAGAGGCGAGTGACGGGGAGGCCGGTGGCAGAACGGGCAGTGTCGGTGACGGAGCAGGGGACGCAGACGTACACGCCGATGACAGGGATGCTTGTGATGTGGTTGCCGGGACGCCCCTGACGGGGTCACCGGTGACTGGCAAACAGGTGACGGGGTCGCCGGAGAAGTGGTGACCGGTGACGGGGATGATGGTAGTGGAGGGTGACGATGATGGTGTGATTGATGATGGGAACACCGATGATGTGATCAGTGTCGGGAAGACGGGTGAATTGGGGCCCGGTGTCGGGGAGGATCGGTGATGAAGAGGCGGGCGATGGGGAGGCCGATGGCGGCAAGGAGGGGAGGCGGGGAAGGGAGGTGCGGCTGCCGAGGAGCGTCGTTGAGAGCGGGGCGGCGGGGCGCTGGGGGGCGTGGCAGCAAGTGGGAGCCGCTCGTTTGAAGCGCTGCCGTAATGGCGTCTCCATGTGGATCTCCGCGGAGTGTGTTTCGCGCTCCCTTTCAGGCGCGGGCGTCGCTCCCGGAGGTGTAATTGCCGCGGGACATTTGTGCACAGCGGGCGACGAGCGGGGATGCCGCGGAGCCATTATCATAATGAATTTCAGATTATGGCGCGCGTGTTATTGCTTGCGTGGGGCTCGGCTTGTCACCGACATGGACTTACGCTTTTCTAACGAGATGTCGGGGGAAGTGCCCACGATACAGGTGGTATTTATGCGTTTGTAATTTCGAATGCTAAATGTTATTATCGGTGTTTGCAATTCATGGCATAATATTATCATTCATGGCTATTCATTCATAATATTATCGGCGGTCAATGATAAATAAATAATTTTAACCACTCTCATAAAACACACTATAAAATTATACATTGAAAATTAGGTAAAGAAATATTTTGTAAATTTATACTTACGTTTTTCAATAAAAATAGACAGTTTTACGAGTTTTTTTCTGTTTATGTTTAAGGTATTATATTGTACTGTATGGTATAACCCCTGCTTAAGACGTGAAAATGTACGTCTTAGCCGATATTCAGTATTTTTAATGTTTGTACCTCTCAATAATACTGCAAACATCACTGATAATTTCAAATAGAGATATTTATTTCTGTTTAAAATAGTATTATTAAGTTATAGTTTTTTTTAGATCTGCACATTTACTATATATATGTAGGGAAATTTTCCTTTTGGAACATAACAATTAAAGATTGGAACAGTTTACCCGCAGCTCAAAGTTTTTCCTTTTAGTGTCCGAAGTTTTAGAAATAAGGTAGAATAAAATGAGAGTAGTAGATATTAAATGAGGAAGTGCTGTGAAGTGCTGGTTAGTGTAATTCAAAGCAAAACAGTGTGGTGTAGTGCAGTGCAGTGCAGTGCATTGCATTGCAGTGTAGTGGTGTGCAGTGTAATGTAGTGAACGTGATCAATGCATTTTTTTAAAAACCTAATTTATTCAATATTTATGTAGCTTGTATTAAATTTTAGCATCACCAACATATTCTTATTGGATATCATGACAGAGTTGAAATTGTTATAATTCTTAATATTAGTGATAGTATGATTATTGCATCCTCGTCATCTACTGTACTACTTTTATTATTATTATTATTATTATTATTATTATTATTATTATTATTATTATTATTATTTAACTGCCACCGGGCCATACCCAATTGCAGTTCAAATAAATGTTTGTGTGTGTGTATATATTATGACCTAACGTTCATCTGACCGTCAAATCAAGACACAGTTCGCCAATTCGAATTAGGCGCGTGGAAGAGGCCGCAAATCGGTCTACGTGAAGAACGATTCCGGGAACGGCCAAGAACGAGTCACGGCCGGTGGGACGCGGCAGTCAGTTAGAAAAGAGGAGGGAATGATGGCAGGTGATGTGGACGTGCTGTTACGCTGGTAAGGTGAGAAGGTGAAATCGAGTAGCATCAAGGACTAAAGATGTGTGGGTATGCTATTACATGCATAGACGAACGCCCGGAATATCGAACAATAATCTAAGATTGGAAGTTATTATGTTGGGACCGCCAATGGACGGAAATTACAAAGTAGAATGAAATCACATAGTGTAGTGATGTATGCGGGCCATGATCTAGTGCCGTGTGGAGAAAATAACGATCCTGGATCAGTGAATCGCCATGAGAAGATAGAATTCGTATCCATATGACGTAAGTCAATGATCAAGGAGCAGAACACTGGATAATGCCCGGCGGCAGCGAGGCAAATAGGCGGCTACGCGGCGACGAGCGACCACCCCGAACCGGCGGCTTCAAGGACATCGCAGTGGCGGCGGTTACCACGGCGGGAGTGAGAGAATAACAGTTAAGTAACGAAGTTCGTAATACATGTGAAAGGTGAACTGAACGATTGCAGTCATACACGCCTTAACTTGCGTAGAATGGGAAGAGGGGATAAAGATAACTGATTATAGATGTTTAATGAGGGGCGAGTGTATTGTAATTGCTTATTGTTAGTAGTGAGGCAAACGTAGTACTGGTGAGAATAAAACAGAAGGAGACAGAATATTGATGTATTATTAATGTATAAGAACATGGGAGCTCCCGAATAACAATGTGTATATTCCAAGTAGCATTAATCAATAGTAATGTTAGTTATATTATTATTATTATTATTATTATTCGATCGTGTGATGAAGGTCTTTCTATTTATTAAACATTCTTGTTCTTTGTGAGTTAATAAATAATTGTAACGAGTAAATTGATGCCTAATGAATCCAACAAGAGAAGTGACAAAAACAAAACCAACATCATTCTAGTAAAGGCGCTCCCCTCTAGAACGATCCCTTGACCTTGATAATTCTCGACTACAGCAAATAATGCATTCAAAATTTTAATGTGTGGTACGTACTTGCCCAGGCATTTTTGAATCCCTAATTTGGGAACGGAGGTAAGTACGGTCACTATATGTTTCAAAATCAAGACTGCATTGGAATTTAGCTGCATAGTTGTGATAGAGGATGATGATTTCAATACGTGGGACATTTGGTGGAAGGAAGCAACAGAACGGAAACTTTATCGCAGAGATCTGTGGGAGCGATGGCCATCGGGTTGATTCACCTCATTATTGTTTAAATATAATGTTTGAGAGCCGCATTTGCACAACCACGCTGGTGGGACGATGCGAAAGTAAAATGCTGGAAAGAATCTAGTATTGTGTGAAGATTCTAGCGACCGGCTTCTCTGATCGGTGGTTTTCTTCGGTTTCTCCGAAGAAAAGTTGTCCAGGCAAATTTCGGAAAACCTTAAGAAATGGGCCACAGGCCTCGCGCAAAATTCTTTTTACATTCTTGCCTAATTCTCTCCTCTTCTACCGATACGCACGCACTACGCTACCATACATGTCAAGAGAGTAGTCGGGACATTAGAACTTGTCCCGGCTTTGACGGTGTCCCGCAGGGAAAAATATCTGGAGAGCGAAAACTCTCAAGTCGCGCGGCATGTAGGTCGGCGCCGGATCTCATGATTCTATAGGGCTGATAAATTCAGTCATCTTCTCGGAACGCAACTCGTACTGAACTACTGGTCATAACAGTTGACGCACCCGAAACTAATAAATCGCTCCATCTCCCTAGTACGTGAGGCTGCATCACAAATTTCCACAGACCATAAATCAACGACCTGGGGCAGCCGGTTTGAATGCATATGATATGCAATTAAAAATACACGAAATATTTTATTTATCCTAAAACATTTAAGTTTCAGGCTAGGATGTAATCAAACCAATCCCTGTTGAATAAACTAAAATAATTTAAATTTTACATTACAAACAATTGTATTGAATATATATACAATGTATAATGTTTATGAACTTCTTTAAATAAATTTTGAAGAAATAATTAAAATTGGCATCATATTCGTAAAAAAAAATAAAATGTATAAAAACATGTGAGTCTTCGTGTTGGGAAGAAATTATTAAAATAGGTAAACGAAAAATTCATAGTTCTTTCTTAGAGAATGAAAGTTTCGCTTTGGTACATCATGAGTGTTGCGTCTCTTATAGCATAGCCTCGTGATTATGCTACAACGAAGAAACTTGAATGTGTATGAAATTGTTTGTGTAGTTTTGTTTATAACGGTCGGGCGTTATCGTGTATTAATCATACCATTCTGGTATGATTATCTAATACAGGTATACGAATATAATATTTATTTCCAATAATAAAACACATTTGAAACGAAAAACAAAAAATATACATCGCTTAGTGTATAATGCAAAATGTTTCGTCCTTTATATAAACAAAATATTTTGATACTGTGAACGTATTTTATTTCATATTTCTACGAAAAAAAATTGTACTCATGTGCAAAAAAGTTTGCATTTTGTTATGTAATTTTTTTTCCTGCTCCCTGTCAAATATTTTTAATCATAATGGTCTTCCGAAAAAACCCCTCAAATAACAGTTATAAAGTGTTATTTAGGATTCCCTATGAAACAGAAATAGAACTAAATATGCAGCAAGTTATCTCGTTGTCCCCAATAATACTAATGTGACAAATTCTTAGAATACCGTATCAAATGTCTATCTAAATGCTGTCTCTGATTTTTCATTTAAGATCATTTTGTTCCTAAAGGCAAATTACTTTAAACATTGTGTCTGGCAACTTTGGTTTGGTTGGTTTGATTTGTTTGTTTTTTTATGGGCACATATACAAAATAATGTCAAATGATATTTAAATAAAATTAATTTGTATAGAGACATCGACGATTTTAAGTTGCTTGTCGTATTAAAAGCAAAAGGAGGCATAAAAGCTTGTTTTACAATGAATACAATATTGCTCTTCGTGAGTGAACACGAAGTATCACCAGAGTAAAAATATTTCCTTTCAGCATTTGAAGTATTTCAAAGGCCCATATTATTAAGGTCTGAATGTGTAGTCAACTTAAAGAATAAGGATTTTCCTAAAATGGAGTGATAGCTTAATTTAAATTGTCTCATAAATTCACATATTTCATACACATTCCTTATGAACGATATACATCTTTAAACAGTGGTAAGCATGACAACTTTCCATTTACATCAGCAGTTATGTCGCTGCTTTGCCACACAGTGTACTTGTTCAATATTTTTTGTACTAACAACTTCCAAAGTAGCTCCTGCGCTTTGAAATTGGCAATTGTACACTTCCAATAGATTATCAAATCATAATCGAGATAGGTTGAGAAGAAACC
The DNA here is from genome assembly GCA_011170035.1 of Teleogryllus occipitalis. Taxonomy (NCBI): domain Eukaryota; kingdom Metazoa; phylum Arthropoda; class Insecta; order Orthoptera; family Gryllidae; genus Teleogryllus; species Teleogryllus occipitalis. Next base: position 135,163 of record BLKR01003203.1, on the reverse strand, counting down.
GAATGTAGAACACTTAGGGGAGCAGCCCAAATAGAACTGAATGGTCTCTATTCATTTACGAACAAGTCCTATTTGTGAACAAGAATCGTTTTTTTAGCGAACATTTAATTAAATGCCCACCACAATGATAACAGGTGTCTGCCATCCAGCCGCGGAGGGCGTGCCGCAGGGATAGCGATGGCGCTTTGGCCAGCCCTGGTGCATTCGAATTGCGCTCTCCGCTCCCGAGAAGACCCGCGCCCCGCCCCCGCGGAAGGAGGGGCCGGGGGCCACGGCGAGCCCCGCGCAGAAAGTCAATGTGGCTGCACAAATACCGAAGCCCTCGTGTCCACGCGCCGCTACCGGGCCCATTTGTGTTATCAGTTAATTCTGTTAACAGCACTCGCTGTTTGTTTTATCCGAAAATGGTTTTGGGAACAAACTAAAATCTCCCGCCTGCCGCTCCCTTCGCGCTATTGCCAGTCATGCATTTTCGTCCGTACCCGAATAACGTCTATTAAACACATTTGCTGCTGATGCTACGCATTACTGTTTCAATACCGGAGCGTTACCGGCACAATGGATATTAAATTAGCCTCTGCTGATTGTTTTTTCATCCCCGTGGGCTGCGCGTGCGGGGGTTTGCTGCGCGGTGAATCCTCTACTACGCAGTCCTCGCCCAGGCGACCCGCCCCCTCCCCCCGCCGCCAGCGCGCTCTTCGGAACCCCCTCCCCCACCCGCAGCCGAGAGCAAACAGCAGTGCTTGCCGCTCGTCTGCAACTCCGAACAGCCCCCACCCGACCGACCGCTGCTATCCAAGAAAGCTCCGTCGCTAGGCACCGGCGGCCGCCCCGAAAGAAAGGAGACTTATGCAAATATACAGTTGCACAAGTAAAGCAAAATTTCAGAGGGAATTGAACTCTAGTTTTGAAAGGCGAAGGGAATTGCTGGATCCGTGAACAACTTAGTACAAACGAAAGGTCTCTTCCTCTATAAGGAAAACTAAGAATTCAGGAAAGTACAATGCGATCAATGTCGAACGCAAGTGATAAATTGTCGAGGATAAAAACAATCCGTAGATGTGATCACAGAAACCTGCAGGGAAGCAACATCTAACAGGGTGCTAAAATTAGCGGAGAATGCAAATTCAGAGATAAATCTTCTATACTAATAAAAGTGAATTCAACGACGTGTAACCGACATCGATACCACAAAAAGTAGCGTATGAATGGATATAAAATTTTTACAGGATCTTTTTCAGGGTTGTCCTAGAGTCGTTGCAAAGTTTGATGAATATCAACACAACCCAAACGCGTAAAATAAATAATTTAAATAATATGTTTGTAGATGCACGCGACCATTTTTCTCCTCTTGCTTAGAGCACGTGGTTTCTAATATATTCCGCCAGAACCCGGCAGTGCTGCAGCAAAACTGGTTCCTAATTTATTCGTTAGAGGTCAAAAGCGGTGTCTAAGATAAAAAAAATGCATCTAATAGGAATGTGTTGTAAAATAAAATATAAGAAAATTGTAGTATTTTACTGAAATTTGAACGAATTACGTTAAAATAATAATCTTAAACACCGTGGTTTATATAAAATTGATCTTTTCCCTCATTCGCAAGGATTGAATATAAAGAAAGCCCGGTCAACGCCGGGTATTTTGCTAGAACTTATTATAAAATGTACGGTTGCAGAGTGAATCCAAAATGGTTATGTAATCTGGTAATAAAGAAACATAAAACAAAAGAGCGTACCAAAAATAGAGGGGCATCCCAGAAACAAAGGGTCTCAAAAATATAAATCATGTGAACTACTAGTTACAAAGAGCCCCATCTTAAAATAAATTAAAGGTGTCCAAGGTAATTAATACATTTTTGTGTGACTCATTATGTGTAGTATTTAGTGTGCAGAAACAATGTTTACCTGCTGGGGGTTTGGAATACGTGTATTTGCAACAATTTGTTTCTCTCTAAATAGGATGAATAATCCTCGACTGAGATTATAAGGAAAAGCTTAGCTCATCAAAGCTAAATTCATTAATGTTTTAATTTTATTTTTATGACTAACGCGTTCAAAATTTAACAGCATGTCCAATGTAAATTTCCCATATTCATTTATTTATGTACAATTGCTTTTATTTTTGCTTTTATTATATTGGTTGGTTTTGCCTATACCTTTTTTACACTAAACGATTAATCTGCATAAATCATGGTCATCTTCGTTTCTACGAAATCTGGCAAAATTGTGAGGCACAAATGTCTTTAAAGACTTTCATTTTAAATTTGTATGTTCTTCAAAACCTTCCCGGAAATAATGAAAACAAATGTTTATTTACTCCCTTGTTTTTTGCTGATTTACCTTCCACATTCCACTGTCATATTAGATTTACAAGAGTTTCCTGTTCATTAACAGGCATCGTATTTTGAAACAATTTTGTTTTCAACAACCGCTGTCATTTTCGTGACATGCATGTTTCCGCCTATTGGAGATAGATTACTTGTTTTGGATTTCAGCCAGCAATTACATAAAATATTGATTTCAAGAACAATGGTTTTGAAAGAACAACACTGCTCGTTCTATTTTTAATTGAAATTGTTTTGCATTTGTAACCTTTCAGAGCACATTTGTTTATCTTGCACTGTCATGTCCAATATTGTAATTGCTATTCAGGCATTGTCAGTCAAATTTTTAATTTTTTTTTAAAGTCAAGAACTCAAACATACAGGTATTACAGTTTAAATAATGTGGGAATTTCTTTCCATTATCTGAATTAAGAATCTGCATGTTAAGTTGTTAGTCCAGATCATTTTGCTAATGTGTTTGGGTCTCGGATATTAAGCTCGTGAATGCAGAGAGATGAAGTATCCAATCGTATAAAAAGTAATGCATTTCTTAGACTTAAATCGTGTTTCGTTCGCATTTAGTAACTGATGAGTGATGAATTTTTTTCTACAGCCGCATAAAAAGTAACAAATCTCCACACCGCTACGCGTTCATGAATTTCGCTTTTTATTAATACAACGGAAAAACGGCGTCACAGTGAAAACAGAATGCATGAACTCGCTTTCCATCGTTTCTGCTCGTAATTTCCTGACTGCCCCAAAAATCTACCCATTTTCGTTGCCCGTCTTCGTTGCTCATATTTGTGCCCCGTCTTCGCCGCCCGTCTTCGCCTTCTGCATTGGAAGAACAGACCGATACACACTTCTATAGAACAAAGGAAAAGAAAATTTGATTGTGTTAAAAGTCATACTATATTGTAAAATGTCGCACCACTGGCGGTCAGGGCCGCACCGCTAATGTCGACAGGACTGTCTGATGCCAGCCAGTGAACTACATACGGAGGACGAGCGGCGGGAGGTATTCACAAGCTCGTCATTTTAGCACTTAGAGTTTCAGCATTTATCAGCCAAACCTGCTTTTGTTCCTGTATTCCGATTTACGGGATCTTGAATAGATATTGCGTTACATTTTCTTTCTTACGATGTCTCTAGTTTAATTCGTCTTGCATTGACTATTTTTCCCTTTGCAACTTCCCAGCTTTCTAAATGGCAAAAGAGTTATTGTCTTTAAGTGTTTTGGAATGCCACTACCTGTAAATCCTGTGACTGAACTGAAGGCAATAGAGGTGATTGGTGTTAAAAGACCGGTGAATGATCCTTTCGAAGCCAATACATAAAATATAGAAAAAAAAATTTATCGGAAGAAAATGGAGAAAATCACATTGTCTAATATGAAGAGGAAGAAAAGACAGTCTTTCAAACCATTACAAAAACCGATATAACTCTATCTAAAAAGGTTGTATGAAAGTAAGCTGTGTGTTGGTGACACGTGCAAAGTACGGTTCTCCCTTTGGTCATGTTTGAAGTTATAATTACCTCAAAATTAGAGAACACGTAAACTTCTCCTTCTACTGCAGACTCAAACTATATGTAGAGCATACAGCTCAAGCATAGTGGCCGCAACAAGTTGGACGAAATCGAGGCTACTTAGCCTAAGACTGGGTGTCTCTCGGACATTGAATCATCTCGGTCAGAGGATTAGAAACTTTATAAATTGGTTGTTAGTGATCAGCGGCTAAGGCCGTAAGTCTTGTAAGTTTAGTGCACGGTTGTCTTCGGGAGGCGGCGGTGGTCTTACCCCGCCTAATGGGGAGATCCGGCGCTGACCTACCGCACGCTAGGGGTTTTTCTCCAAGCAAGTATTTCCCACCAGCGGGCAACGCCCCACCTGGGACAAGCTCTGATCTCGCAACCAGTCTCCCGCCATTTGTGGTAGTGTAGTGCATGTTTGTGTGTGTGTGTGTGTGTGTATGTGTAAGGGGTGAGGATAAGACAAGGAATGGAAAGGAAAGAACGCGTGCGTTCTGTGGCGCGTTTGTTAAGGTACTGCTCCGGCCTTCTCCTGTTGAATGCCGCGGCATTTGCCAGAGCTCCGGCATTCGCCTGAGACCACAGAGAACTGCCAATCAGAGCAGCCGACAGCTAGAATTCTCCTCCAGACAGCGACCGAATTCATAGCTAATCAGCTAGTGACGAAAGTCCTGCCACCGCCCGGACTGGAACGTAGGACCTTCCGGTCAGAGGTCCTGCAGTGATATCAGTTGATGCCCTGAATCACCTCTCCCTGTGCCAGAGCGTCAGTTATACTCGATTCTCTGTAACTGAAAAATCCCTCCCCCGTGTCCACTGAGCGCAATAAAAGCCGCCCAGTGCCTCGTGAAGTGGTGGCGTAGGCAGGCGCGTCGCCCGCCCTTGACAAGGCGGCGGGGGCGGGGGCGGGCCCAGGGCGATCGAGCGCACTGCCGCTCATTCGCATAACTTAGCCATTTGCGCGGGTGGCTGGCGGAGCGCGTCTCCCCCTCCTCGCCCGGCCCCTCGAGAACCGGCGGGCAGCCCTGCGGTCGCCCTCCCGGCTCCTCGCGACTGACCACCCACGCCCACACCCCACCGCCCCCTCTCAGCCATTCTGCGCGCCCTTCCGCCACTCTGCGCCTCGCACCATGCCTGCCCCGCGCGCCTTTGCTGCCGAGCTCTTCCCGGCGCCGCACGCGCGCTGATGGCCGGCCGTAGTGTCGCTCCGACTTTCGGGAAGCTTCTCGCGCGCTCGTTGGCCACGCCCTCTTTGGTGCTCGTAGCCTCGGAACGCGCGTGCTTCAGGACAGCCGATCCAGCCACTTCAACCGGCAACGGCTTTGTATGTAGCGGAAACAGTGGGGTTTTCGCACAGCCTCGTCGCTGTTCATACTTGTATCTGACACTACTGCTTTCACCTAATCCGGTTTACTTAATATTCCTGTTACTGCTAATCCCTATTACTATTGATCCCACATGACACTAATTTTACCAGTCACTGCTAATCCACATCATTGGTAATCTCAGTTACTGTTGATCAGACTCACTGCTAACCTCACTCACTGCTAACCTCACTCACTGCTTACCCCACTCACTGCTAACCCCACTCACTGCTAACCCCACTCACTGCTAACCCCACTCACTGCTAACCCCACTCACTGCTAACCCCACTCACTGCTAACCCCACTCACTGCTAACCCCACTCACTGCTAACCCCACTCACTGCTAACCCCACTCACTGCTAACCCCACTCACTGCTTACTCCACTCACTGCTAACCTCACTCACTGCTAACTCCACTCACTGCTAACTCCACTCACTGCTAACTCCACTCACTGCTAACTCCACTCACTGCTGACACCACTCACTGCTGACACCACTCACTGCTGACACCACTCACTGCTGACACCACTCACTGCTGACACCACTCACTGCTGACACCACTCACTGCTGACACCACTCACTGCTGACACCACTCACTGCTGACACCACTCACTGCTGACACCACTCACTGCTGACACCACTCACTGCTGACACCACTCACTGCTGACACCACTCACTGCTGACACCACTCACTGCTGACACCACTCACTGCTGACACCACTCACTGCTGACACCACTCACTGCTGACACCCCTCACTGCTGACACCACTCACTGCCGAAACCACTCACTGCCGACACCACTCCTGCCGACACCACTCACTGCTGACACCACTCACTGCTGACACCACTCACTACTGACACCACTCACTACTGACACCACTCACTGTTGACACCACTCACTGCTGACACCACTCACTGCTGACACCACTCACTGCTGACACCACTCACTGCTGACACCACTCACTGCTGACACCACTCACTGCTGACACCACTCACTGCTGACACCACTCACTGCTGACACCACTCACTGCTGACACCACTCACTGCTGACACCACTCACTGCCAACCCACTCACTGCCAACCCATTCACTGATAATCCCACTCGCCGATATCCCACTCGCCGATATCCCACTCGCCGATATCCCACTCGCCGATATCCCACTCGCCGATAATCCCACTCGCCGATAATCCCACTCGCCGATAATCCCACTCAGTGATAATCCCACTCAGTGATAATCCCACTCAGTGATAATCCAGTCACCGTTAACCCATCACCACTTATCTTACTCATCGTTATCCCAGTCCGTGGTAATCCCCGTCCGTAGTAATCCCAGTCCACACTAATCCTAGATACTGCATATCCCGATTATTGCTAATCCATCTCATTACGAGTTCGTGCAACTGCACATCTTTCCCATTGCTCATGCGCATTACTATATATTCTCATCACATCGCCTTTACTTCTCAAATCCTGCCCCTGTTAATTTCTCACCATCGCTCGCTATTACATTCCCTGTGCGCTCCCAGGGGCTGGATCCATCCCCATTCCAGTACACCTTCAAAGGAGCATCCGAAACGTATGTATCTGAAGAGCATCAGCACCTAATATTATCGGTATTTTACCGTCCCCGCTTGTTTTTTAGCGACTTTCAGCGTCATTCACTCATCTTAAGTTCTTCATTCCATCGTTCGTCATTCGGTCCATGAGTGCCATTCTCCTTAGCAATGACCTTCCGTCGTCTTCCTTACCTTCCCGCTAACATTGCTTCCCCCTGCGCAGCCGATTCCCCCTAAACATTCGTCTGTTAGGGCTTCTACCGACCGTCCATTCATCACCAACCCCTGCAAACAGCTTCCTCCCCCACCCTCACCTCGACCGCCGCCGGAGCCGCTGCCTCCGCCTCTGCCACCGCCACTTTCACTTGGCTTCGACACGCGTTCACGCCCTCTTACCCCTCCCATTCCGGGGGGGATGGGCGTTCCCTCGTTTCCATGCCCTCGCACCCGCGCCTGCCCGGCCAGATGCCTCGGCTGCCCGCGACCACTTGCTCGCCCCCCCCCCCGGGGGCGCAGTACCGCGCGCGCTCTCTCGCGGTGCCTCGAGAGGAGCCGACACTCCGAGGGCCCAATCAGGCCCTCTCGCCCGCGCCGTCCATTATGGAGAGAATCGGAGGCCATCGGGAAGGCGCCAGTGCGCGCGAGCGCGGGTCTCAGCGGCCCCGCCCCCATCTCCATCCCCATCCCCATTCGAGACGGGTGTTGCGAATGACTGGCCATTAGCACAGAGTATTGATGGATTGATATCAACTAGTAAAGACATTGATCCCATACGTCCAGTGCATTTTCTCTGGAGGTAGCGATGTTTTTCCCCCGCTGGATGTTGAGATCCACTGCCGACCTACGTCAGCAAACGGGGTTTTCTCCAACCAGGAATCTGCTACCAGCGGGGCACCGCCCCAACCGTAAGTCCACCACCAGTCTAGTGTAGTGCATGTATGTATATGTATGGGGTGAGGATTTGACAAGGAAGAGGAAGGAAAGATCGCGCGCGGTCCATTGCCCGTTTGTTATGGTACTGCTCCGGCATTCGCCTCGTGTTGATCGGAGAAACCACGGGAAACTACCGATCAGAGCAGCCGGCCGCTAGAATTCTCCTCCAGACAGCGACAGAACTCGACTCAGCTATCTAGCTAGTGTCGAAAATCCTGCGACTGGAATGTAGGACCCCCCGGTCAGAAGCACTAAAGTGACATCAGTCGATGCCCTGAGCCATGTCTCCCGGTATGGAACATAAAGAACGTTATATTCTTAAAATGATGTGCAACATAAAAATGTTTACATTCGCTTAAAGTTAGCTTACGTCACTTAGTCTCCAACGTTGGCTGGATATTATTTCTAGATCTGCGAGGGATCCCGGAAGCGTGTTTCATTTTATATGATATTTATAATAGTAAATGAATTAACTTTCGAGCATATTTCAAGGTTATGGTAATGTTAACATTAAAATAAGTAGTTGTACAACCTCTTTTCTCTAACATTTTTGTACCATTTTATGCTTATAAACCTAACACATCTATAGGAATAATACTATTTTCTATTGCATTATATTACACTTAATTACTGTTTGAAATATACTTTGAAGCCACTGAAGAGGCAATGAAACTGTTTCAGGCGATAAATCGTGGTAACATAATACACCTTCAGACGGAAAGAGTTGCCCTGGAGGAGCTAGGGCACTCGAATAACGTGAATTTGTGACTTGACGAGGAATATCTATAATTATTATAACGATGTTAATATGTTTCTATGAAAATAAGCGTGACTTAGGTTTATAAAATGTTTGACGGCAAATCGAAGTTTGAAGAGTTCCATTTTAACAGTATTGCATAGTACGTTATGGTTGGTCTTGTCATGTAATGAACGATAGAAATCGTGTGGCTTTCCCGAGTGAAACGTCCGCCCACTGTCCGGCGAAGGCAATGCCCGGGGTGGGAGTGGGGGGGGGGGGCGCGTGGCGGCGGTAAGTCAGTCGGAGCATCGATCACGGGGCGTGGGGGTGGGTGCGGGGGGCGGGGGCGGTCGGGCGCCGTGGGACAGTACAGGCCCCGCTCGAGTAGCAATTAACACGCGTTCTGCCTCTCAAGCGATCGCAGCTGAGCGGGCGGAGGGGCGGGGCAAGGAAAGGAAGGGGGCGGGGCAGGACGAGGCGGAGTGGGGTGGTGGGAGGTGGAAGGGTGCGCGGTGGGATAGAGAAAAGGTGGGGGAATTAACGGTGTGGGTCGAGACGGGGTGGATCATGATGGAACGAGGCAGGTGAAGCCGGGACAGAGAGAGACAGGGTTGGTCGGAGTGTATTGAATTGGGATGAGATGGAGATAAGTACGGGAGCTTGCGGAGAAAGACGGATTGTGGAGGATTGAGGCGTGGTTGGGTGGTTCATCGCCACCTTCCGAGAAAAAAATCATGCACTATACTTACGAGGCTAATGGCAGCTGACGCGCCCGAAATCACTAATTAACCAAACAATGAGGCTAGAGGGGTGTTGTGGGATGGAGGGGAGGGGCGGAGTGAGGCGGGAATCGGATCCGGTGAGCCGGGCATGGTGCGCTGGGGCAGGGAGGGGCGGGGCCGCCTCCGCCGGAGTGCCCGTGCGAGTGGGGTGGAGGGCGGCGTGAGGGGTCCGGTGGCATCGTTAGCAGGTGGGCAGGGGACGTTGGTAATCGGCTTAACACAATGGCCCTGGGCTGAGACGCTGTTGTGCTTGGGCGCCAAAGCGACCGATGACTATCCGGGCTGGTCGTTGCTCGCACATTGTCGCTCCGACACGACTCCACTTTGTGAAGGGTCATCCGCGCCAAGGAGGATTTCACTCATGAAACTCGCTTGGAATGATCCAGCTTTGTGCTGACTGGCTGGCTGCTAACAAGTAATGTTGAATTGCCAGAAGTGGGGTAGTTGGAGCTGGGGAATAAGAAAATATAATACATTTGACAGTAAAATGACCTTGTTCTTTCTTCGGATCCATTCTTCGAGTTGTTAAGTCATACAGATATGATAGTGACACTGAAACCTGCCACACATCAACAAACGCATCGTGAGAATATGTAGCTCCCGCTGTTTGTATCATTGTGGGAACAATTAAGCAGAAATATTGAACAAAACACCCAGACACGCCGGAATCCAGCAGGAGCGGCTGCAAAAGTTTTACAACCTAATAATGAACTTAACGCTATAATAATCGCGGCGATCATTTTTTTTATATTGAAATTAATGAACGGTGTGATTCAAGTGAGTGAGTCGTGTTTGCTCATGCATGGAATATTTTGGGACGGGCAAAAGTTAAAATGTATCTTCAAAGAATGTTATATTTTATTTTATTACTTTTGTAGAGATAAGTTGTGTTTGCTCAATATTATCTCGTTTTTGATTATTTAAAAATAGTAGGTAATATTAATTTCTTTAATAATAGTATTAAATATCAATAGTAGGTATAAGTAACGTTTTGTAGAAGTGAGAAAGTTTTAGCATTTAGTTGAACTAATGTTACAGAGAACGTACGCGTTAATTTGACAAATTTTCACAGTAACAATCAGAATATTAATTATGTGACGTAAATATTAATAACATTAACTTGTTCTATGTACTTACAACTTAGTACTAGTAGTAAGTTTTAAAAAGTAGGTACTTTGCACAGATAAAAATGTATCTAGTGAAAAACAAGCAAATAGGGATCAGCATTGAAAATTTAGCTTTGTGCAACCGTATTTCAAAGAACCCTCTTGTGTGAAACCCTGGAGTATTGGTTTGAAAGTACATTTTGCAAATTATTTTTACCGCGCTCGTTATATTCCATCACAATATTCCCAACGGTATTACTTGAGATTAATAGATCATTCTCTCATAATACACAGGAACATTCCATTCCGATAGGGTGGGATTACATTGTTTGTAAATCAACAATCGCGCTGGCTGTTTGGGAATTGGCTGAAATCCCGAACTCCCAATACCAGAGAGGGTGACAGATAATGAGTGGGAAAGGAGTTGTTTGCTAATTTAAACATCGTGTATTTACCATTCCTATTCTCAATCATTTTGCTTACGCGGGAGCGTGATAATTGTGAAGTAATATGTAATTACATGAAATCCTTGTCACAGTTTCAAGAGCTTTTTGTATTATTGAAAAGTATTTTGAAAAGTTACATTTTTGTTAATAAAGAATAGACATAACGTGTCTCGTTGGGTTGATAAAAAACAAGCTATCATAATTTGACTGTATTTTATTTATTATTATATAAATATCATTAAAAGCTACTATATACAACTGATTTGATATAATTAGAAATTGAATTTCGTGTGTTGACAAGTGAATGGTTTGTAATGGAAGTATCTTGTTATAGAAAGGGTTCAGTGCGTCTAGTTTTACAAATATCTAAAGCTAGCGAATTGCTTTATGAAATTAATGTTATACTTCATAGAAATTTCCTATTCAAGTCGTATCCTTTTTTTTAATGTAATCCTGTCATATGCTGTCAAATAGAATTGATAATATTACGCATTAATGTTTTTTTGTCGCCTCTTCATGAATAATCTTCATAAATGAATCTCTAGGTCTACCAGGTAACACGCCACTCCGTATGACGCCCGGCTAGATAAACGGAACATTTCCTGCCGTCTGGAATGTCACCGTTGCTTTAGCACAAACCCGCGCGCGCGCGCCCGCAAACACAAAAGCCGGCGACAGAGCCCCAGAAGATTGCGTGCACATTTTCTGGAGTGAAACACTTCAAAGTCCTGGGAGATGTTAATGGAAAACAGTAGAAATGCTCCGAGTGCTCTTGCGCCTGCCGAATCGGCGCGAGCGCCCCGAGCGGCGGGCGTCGGCGGAGAGCTCCAGAATCCACCCGCCGCGAGCGCGTCTTTCTCGGAAGTCTGGCGAGTGACACTTTGAGAATACTCCCCGGCTGCCGCGCGACGGTGGCGCCTCCCCCGCCCCCAGCGAGCGCGCGGCGAACAATGCTCGGCCGGGCGGAGCGGAGCAGAGCGCAGCAGAGCGCCCGTGGAGATGAAAGTTGCGAGCGGTGGAGGGCTCCGGGAAATGGGCGGGCCGCAGGAGGGGAAGGCCGCGCTTACGCACCGAAAAGCAAGGGCGGTGCGATAAGGGCAATGGCGGGGACGCGTGTTGAGTGACCGGACAGCGTTTATTCGAAAGTGATACACAGGAACAGACCGTTCTTCTGGAAGTTCTTAGAAAGTATGCGTTTTATCTACTTTGCTCGGCAACCTTTAGCAAAGGATCACATCGAAATCATATGACACACAAAACAAAAAATATATTTAAAGAATATGAAGGGTGGTTCAGAATAAAATGTAACATGCTCCAAGGTTTTCCTCTCGTTTTACACACGCCCATGTTTGTGTTGTTTGCACACATTCGGATGACAAAGTTGCATAGTCCCATTTTTGATATCGCGCCCCTCGTTGGTATGTAACTCATCCTCGAATGGTGTTAGCATGTTCATGAACTTTCAGAAGACAATTTGCATAATATATGGCAGTATTGAGGTTTGTATTTACTGTTCAGCTTCGACTACACTTCGTTTCATTTGACGGTGAACAGGTTTGATGCATGCGTGCGCGGTCACTGAGATTCACGTTGAGATCAATGAAGCTCAACACAAAATCTCGAAACGTACAGGCGAATTATTTCGATTTCTATTATTTAATATTTCCTGATGTCAAATCAGTTTCATTATTTCTTTTGTCACATTTTCATTTTTATTTCACTGTGGTCTCCACATTAACACCATCACTCTTGTTTCTGTAATTTATTGACACTCTCGGTCAATGTCTCTTTATATGTTAGTACAATCCCAATTACTTTGGCATAACTTTATGAAATTGAAATCTATACTGTATGCTACAGTAGATGTGCTATTCATATCCGAAAATGTAAACTGAAAACTAAAAACTAAAATTAATTATGTATATGCATTTTTTGAGAATACAATGTAATTATGTAATTTTGTTAAAATAAATGAGACTAAGCACTTTTGTAAAATACAGTATAGCAGATATATGTCCGAAGGGTTGCATATTAACAGTATTTCATGGAACGTTACGGTTGGTCTTCTCATGTACTGAAAATAAAAGAATTTGGTGAATGGCTATTTCAGACAACAAATTAGGCTTCAATTAAAAAACAATACATAGAAGTTGTGACATCTCCTTCCCAAATATTTTAAATTATTAAAATTAACAAACTAACATATTTTGATAGATAGTAATAATATCTGTATTTTCGAATATGTGAAAAGCATCCAGTCTGTCACATCTCCCCGAGTAGGGTTGAATAGCCTTCTCTTTACAATCAAAGGAAGGAGATCATTTTCTTTCTAAATGTTTATTCCTCACAATTCTGAATTCATACAAAGTGATTATTTATATGCTTTATTTTTAAAAATAATATCGATTCATCGAATTCAGTCACTGCCTGGAGGAGAATTCTAGCGGCCGGCTGCTCTAATCGGTAGTTTTTCATGGTTTCTCCGATCAACCCCAGGCGAATGCCGAAGCAGAACCCTAACAAACAGGTCACGGACCGCGCGCGATCATTCCTTCTTCTTCCTTGTCCTCTTCTCTTACATACACACACTTACACTAACATACACTACACTACCACATATTCCGGGATACCGCTCTGGGGCTTAGAACTTGTCGCGGCTGGAGCTGTGCCCCGCTGGTGGGAGATACCTGGTTGGGGAAACCCCCGCCAGTTGACGGTAGGTCGGCGACAAGTCTCGTCATTCAGTGGGGGAAGATCACAGCCACCTCCAGATGAAAAAGAAATGCACTACTCCTACGGGACTTATGACCTCCATAGACGCGACCGGAATCACAATCAATCAATCTATTCATTAAGAGAAACGCTCTTCTTCGGAGAGTTGCAATCTAATTAGTTAGGTGTGAATTAAAAGAAAAGGGTGCTTTATAGTAAAAACAGAGAAATTAACGTTACGTTGTCAATTCTCTGACAATCACATAATATCGTTTAAGGTTTAGGGACTTCCGGCATACGGTCATAATAAGGCATACGGGCTTCCTCGAACTTAGCTACTCCAAATATTGTGGAGTGGAAAGCCGCAGATCCTCTTTAAGAGGAAGCAGAACCTCTGAAGTATTTGCTCTGGACTTAAGTAGCTGTTTCTCTGGGTGCAGTTAGAGAACGAGTTCTCGCTCTCAGAGCACTGAGCAAAATGTTTGTAAGTAAATAGTACGCCTAGTTAGTTGTATAGCCTTACTTTTCATACTGAATAAGATGGAGGCACAAGGCATACAAATAGCGTACAAAAACGTTTATTTACAAGTATCTTATTTTTTCTGCTAAATTGCAATCATCTTGTATCTAAGAAGCTCAATATGAGAGTACTTTTTCGCGGATGAAGTTTCCAAAATTTTCCTGGAGGTCCTTATATTCTCACCGGACCTTAATTAATAATTATTGTGTAACATTGCACGAGTGATTTCATATTTGTTATAAAATAATGATATTATGTACTATAAAAAATCAGGGAATGCATATTACTTTAAGTATGGAGAAAAATTGAGAATAATATTTGATGAACGTGTTCCTAAGAAAAATTGTTTCAAAATCAATCAGTAGACGTAGTATTTGTAGTTCAGCATTTCAAGAGTATTAAAATAATCATGAAGCACATTTCATAACTGGGACAATATTAACAATAACAAATTGTCATATCAAACTAATTATTTTAATAATTTTCTTTTACATCAGTTGAGTTAAGTGAAATCCAATACTCTTCAAAGACTAGTATGAAATTCTCCAGGTCCAGAATCAAATCCAAATAACCTTTGTTAATAACGAAAGTGTATACAAGCCATTTATGGATAAATTATCAGCTAGACAATCAAAGCATATTTCTTGCATGAATATTCCAGAATTTTCTCACAGTATTGCAGTTATTCATTTTGCCTGAGTAATCTTCATATCATTGTTCTTGTTCTTAATATCAACACTTTACGACAACTACATTCTGAGATTTATTGCTGATATTTATATTAACTTGTAAAGTTTTGTAATTTTTACTAATGTAGTTAATGTAGAAGATATTTATTGGCAGTTGTACTATACTATTCACATTATCAATTTAAGTTCTTTTGGTGCCTTACCATTTCCTTATTAAGAAATTTGCGTTAAGTTTCTCATTTCTTTACTCGTGACTGCTTCCCTCTCCGCCCCTGCTTTTAGCACCTCAGGCCCAAATGCTGGGAGCCATCTGCCTCTGTTTTCATCCATCGCGGGCGCGGGAAAGCAACTTAATTATTTTGTGCAATTTCCTGCGGCGTCTTCTTGCACGACGACTGCTCCGTGCGTCGCCAAGACTTTCGCGCGGCTGTCTGGTGCGCCAGCGGTGGTGAATGGGGAGAAGGAAACGGTGACAATGTGTGAGAGGAAGGAGGAGTGGTGATGAGAAGGTGGCAGGAGGGGTGGATAGAGAAGAATGTGGGAAGAACGAAGGAAGGAAGGAGAGTGTGGAAGAACGTCCAAAGAGGCGATGTGGCAATTGCGATGGTGATGGTGTTGGATGTGGCGGTGATGGGGGTTGCTTAATTACTGACGGAGAATGACGTAGTCGGTGGTGATGGCGTTGGATGTAGATGGGTAATGGTGTGCCTTGGAGTGAGTTCATAATTGTTAATATAATTGCGGTGATATTGGAGAGGATGACTTCAGTCACAGTGTAATGGAAACAGAGGTAGCGATAATCATGAAGGCAACCTCACTTGATGTGACGTCTCCGAAGGGTTAGAGGATCTGGAGGGACATGTGAGGCAAACTGATATCCGCTAAAGAATTTAAATTCTCTGTTACCATGAATGTAAGTAACCGCAATAGTGACGGAAATAACATTGACATCGATGACTGTAGTGGTAGGATAGTGAATGAGTCAGTGGTGATAGTGAAAGACGCTGACATTCTTGCTAAAAGTGACAGTGACAAGACAAATAATGACGGGATAATGACAATGAAGATGTTTGTGTTATAGTGTCGCTGAAAGATAAAACATTTATAATTAAAGTGAAGGAGATAGTGATAATCAGAGAGAAGGGGTGAATGATAAAGATATATAGTGGCGGTGATGGAAATAATGACCGCGACAAAGATAATGGTGATGTGGATGCTACTGTGAATGGCCTCGTTCTTCACCGGCTTAGATGGATCAGGGTAAGTACACCAGTTGGTGTTACTGCAGTGCCGGGATATCCTGCGGTTCGAGTCCCGACGGTGACAGGATTTCAGACTAGCTACATACTAGGTTGAATTCAGCTGCTCCCTGTATGAGAATCCTAGATTCCGGCTGTTCAGATCAATGGTTTTCCATGGTTTCCCCATCAATACCAGGTGAATTCCGGGGCGGTTTTCTAACAAACAGGCCACTGGCCGCGCAGTCTTTCCACCTCGTTCCTTACTTACACGCACTTCACTGTCATACATGCCGGGAGATTAGTTGGGAAGGATTAGTACGAGAATCCTAGTTCCGGACTGAGGCGGTGCCCTGATGGGAGATGCTTGGGGAAATCCCGCAGCTGATGTCTTGCCATCCAGCGAGGGAAGATTACCTCCACATTCCACTTACGGTTCTCTAACGTGGCGGCTGGGGGTAGTATCTCCAAGATAGAATTCGGCACGACTTTTTGAGTCACTCTCAGTCCTGCCGCAAGATCTCGCATGATCGCGACCGCAATAAACATTGCTGCAGATCAAGCGACTCTAGCGGCAGGACGGAGAATGACTCAAAAGTCGTGCCGAATTCCATCTTGGAGATACTACCCTCAGCCGCCACGTTAGAAAAACCGAAGTATAATAACCATACCAGTGGACGTGCCCGGAAACATCAGTCAATCAATTAATCAGGGATCGTTCTCCGTTTAGTGCAGTGATATTTGTAAACAGTGACATTGACAAAAGTCAATGGCAGTAGCATTGCTCCCTCTACGGTGCCGTGATAATACCGAGCACGTGGCGACGCGTAAAGAAGCGGTACGCTCGCACGCCCTGCACCGCGGGAATGGGGATCCCCATCGATCCATGTGAAATCAGTGCTGGACAAAGCGAATTCTCAACAAAGAAGGTTTTCTCGGAAATTTACTCTCCCCTACCTCTCATTTCATCATTGCTCCATCGGTGTATTGTTCACGCCATAGCTTCATAATCACTTATCCATCAAATCATTCACTAATACCAGGTTCTTTCTTAATAAAGAATGCTCATTATAAACTAGCTCAACCCGTGAATAGACCATACAAAAGGAAGAACCGTAGAAAACCCTCAAAATTTTGTTACATGTCGTTCAGTAATTATTCTCTAAATCCGACGGAATGAGGGAAGTTTACAAATTCTGGGACGTAATCACTATTTTTTATGAACAGAATTAAACCGGTCTAGAATGTAATTGAAATGGATCTTCATCGTGATGTGTTCATGTATGATGCGGTACTATTGTAGTACACACCACACCTTTATTTAAAAACGTAATACATCACTTGTAATTCCAATAACTGAAACTTTTTTTAAAGGGAAACGTGTCAGACGATTGCTGGACATTGCATTTATTTCTCTGCACTCACTAACCTTTGCATTTGAAAACGATGCTTTAACTATCAAAACTGTTAAAAGGAGCAACTGAAAACACATCTAGAACCCACCACCTGTCCCGTAAAGAGAAAATCACTAAATTGTGTTGAGCATAAAATTCAAATAACTTTCTAATCGAAACTCCTTGTGTTTTCAACCCAGCATTGTTTCTGATGCTGAAAAGCGAAGGTCGCTACGGAGATGCAGCTGTCCGCAAAAGATGGCGAGCTGCTGGGTGCGGAGAGAGACAGAAAGAGGGGCTTGAGCCCTGGCTGTATTGAGATCTCGAAAGCATCGAGTTCAGAGGTGTCCAACTTGCAAGGCCTCCGGGGCCACAACTAACACCTTTAATATGGTTGCAGGCTACATTTTCATTACTCGGGCGACCCACAACTGACTTCCCCGTACTGTTCATCTCGGCACATTGCTCGGATGGAACCATGCTTGAAATAAGGCCGTACCATGCATAACGCAGCGAAACGCATTGGGATGATTTTGAATGTCTGAATTTAATACAAAAACATCTTTAAATCTAAACAACCTATTTTTTTACATAAAGGTGGTGTTGACCCCGGCAAAGCACGTGCGCTACGTGCACAATGTTCTCGCCCGACCTGGATACAAGGGACGTTCGTTTTTGACTAATAACATTTCGCGAGCTACAGTCATTGGCACCGCGGACCGCCAGCCAGACAATTCTGATGTAGTTCCTGTGCGCCTGCCGGGTCGCGTCGACGCCCGGGCGCTGCCTGCCGTTTTCCCCACACGGCGCTCCGCCACTGCAGGGGAAGTGCTGGGGGCTTCTTCCCCAGAAAGAAGGGTCTAATTGCGTTTCCTGAAAGTGACGGTAAGGGGTAATAATGAATGCATTCCATAACACATAAACTTCCATTGAAGGCTAAGATGTGATTCAAGTTACTGCATTTTTTAAATATAGGCAATTAAATATTAATGAGTATGATGTTAATAAGTTAATGCTCAATGAGATGATCAAGACATGGTATTGAATTTCTATGTATTTTATTCTTAAATGTCCGTTGCGTAAAGAATGTCTAACTACGGAACTTTCACTAGTAGTTATATAGAGTGTGTAGTATTATTATTACAGAACTAACATTATTGTTATGTCCATTTCATGGGTTTTCAATCACCATTACAAAATTTATAATAAGCTTGATTTAAACAATATAAGTCACGTGCATTTTGGGTTAAGCAGCACATTTGAAGGTCCATTCTTGCTTGTCATCACGCTCGTTTAATCACGCGGGCGCACACGCTCACCATTCCCCCTAAAAATTTCTGATATATTTCCCTTTAACTTTACTGCTTAGAAATGTCCATAGACAAAGAAGCCGTAAGACCATCAACCCTTCTTTACTTTAGGAAGGCATTGCCATTGTCAACCACGAACCCAAGTGAGTGCCCGTTCGTTTGGAAACTCCGCTCGAGTTGAGCCGCGAGCGTTGTCAGATCGTTTCCCGTTTTTCGCGCCTGCGCTCACCGCGCCGAGAGCCCAGAAGTTGTCGGAAGCTGTGAAGCGGCGAGCGGGCAGGGAGGCGTTTATCGAGGCGGATGGGCGCCGCAACTTGCGCCGGGTCGCCTTTCGAAGTTTGAGGGCGCGGCGCGGCGCGGCCGACTTGCCAGGCGAGTTGCGTGGAGCAAGCGGTGGGGGCGGGGTGGAGAGAAAATGTGGACGCGAAGACGCTTCGCTGAGCAGCGCCGCTCTCGTCGAGACGGCGCGCGAATACCAAACCGGCGCGCGGCCAGCGCTCGCCCAGTGTCGAAAGATCCGATGCGGACGGGTTGGCGCGCCTGTGGGCACCTACAGCCCCAGTGCTACAAGAATAAGTCGGTTAGCAAACATTCAGTGTTTCCGGCTCTGTCAACTACTATAGTTATTGGTTCTATAATTTTAGTGCCTGACTAATGACTATTTTGGGGCGGATTTTGATGACCGAAAACATCGCCAAAATGATCAATAAACTGCTCTTAAAATTATTTAAACGTGCCCTAAAACCAAAGAAAAATGACGTTAAAAAATCTTATCAAACCAGTTCGGATGAAGCACTCAAGGTGTTGGATACGTTAGTGATGTAATCGAGGCTTCGTACATTCGTTCGAGTGAACTCAGCTTGCAAACTTTTGCTTTGGACTGCTTTTTACCAGGCAGTCTCCGCCTTTCGTTACACCGAAATCGGCCGAGCCGTTATACGTCACAAGAATTACATTCACACAACTGCTGTCAAAACACTTTCTGAGCGAACAAGACGAATAAGCTACTGAGTACTGCATTGTTCTAAAGTGAGAAGAAAAAAAAAAGACATTTCATTAAAATCCGCCCCCTGCTAATGACTGTAGTATTCATATCCCGGGAGGAGGAGGCGGCGTTCATTGCCGAATGAGACGTGAGATTCGGGGCCGACTTACACGCCTTACGGTACCACCCCAGCCAGGACAATATTTCAGATTCCGGCTTATCTCCCAGCATCTCTATTTATGTAGTGCATGTAAGTGTTAGTGTTTCTAAGGGCAAGATGTAATCATATGTAACAGAAAAGCAACAAGACTGGTGGCAATGAATAAATTTACGACATTGATGGTTTGAATGATGAATGTATACTCATTGGAAATACATTTTTTTACTTGAACTTTCCCAAGCCAGTTGTGAGTTTAAATAATGCCTATCTCTTCGTATCTAATACCTTGTTCAAAAATATTAATGCCTCGAAAATGTGAAAAAAATACATCATAGGAAAGAAAATTAAACATTTGCGGTATTTAAAGAGATCGCTAAATATTATATCTCTCGATTGTTTTTGTAAGATTAGTTAATTTCGTGAAGTTCGTTCATTTTTTAGGGTAACAATAAAAGTTGCCTCGGGAAAGAAAGTTAATTATAACTATTGCGAGTCAGATCGAATCTTGGCGTTTACGTTCCAAGGACGGAAGGTGTTAGGGAAGATGTGCGAGATAAGATGTTTCCTGACGAAACGAGGTAGAGGTTGAATCTGCAATTTCGGAACGAGTAATGTAAAAATGTTCGTCTGTGTGGCTTAACGCTTTGTAATATTTCATATTATATCTATCATTTACATAATTTCTATTTAATGTGCAACGTGACTATTTTGCCCTCGCAAGTACGATTAGCAATAAACCATTACCTTATACTCCAAAGTGTTCTGGACTTTTGATGTGTAGAAAAGGATCCAGTGCACTGCAGATTTTAAAATAGAAAGAAAACAAATGTGATGCGCGGAAACCCATATGAAAGAAATCACATAAATTCTGATATCAGTTAATAAGTATCTCGTTAATCTGAAGAATGCCAGATAAAGCAAGAATAATTTTGTTCTTGGAAAATATAACTAATGTTTACTTGATTAATGATGAATGCATACGTGTCAGATGACGAGTGCATCCCATTGTAGTCTCAAAGCGGCATAAATTATGGCATATAATTATAGTAATTTTGTTACAGTCGTTCATGTGTAAACAATGGTCCTGTTGCTACAATTACAGTGTAACATTTTGAATGTTCCAAGTCAGTTTCTTTCAAATTTCATTCTGCTTTCTGAAGTAATCAAGGTGGGTTTCTGGGGGATCATGCATTCAGAAAATAAGCCTGGGTATAAAAGTTCGAAGTTCACAAGTTGACTTGAGAAGTACGCTAACATTAGGTTCCATTGTTACGCATAGTGTGATCACATAAACGACCGAAATTCGACCATGCGTGAATATTTTTTTAAAGTTTTTTATACTTTAAGGATTATACGCTCCGAATGTTTTATGTGTTAACGTGTCCAGACAGGATGTTAGGACAGAATAACAATAAGCCGTGGTAGAGATATGGAGCAGAAAGATCAGTTCTGATTTCCCAAGTAGTTGAGACACGGAATTTTTTAGCAAAAAACTTTCTGCCAAATTCTGATACAAACTTTCTGCCCTATTCTGATAAAAATGTTGCTAATATTACGAAATAAATAATATTCAGTTTTTAAACAAGTCTTGACTTTTAAAGTTATGGAATTGAAAGTTTTTCTTCTCTTGAAATCATAAATCACCGAAGCATTAATAACTATATTTTCTTTTTAACAAGAGTACACATTAAAATAATCGTAATCTTTTACGATTTGGAATTTGCATTTGCATAATGTATATTACCATAAATAAGTAATTGGAATATTAGATAACTTATTTCAAAGACATAAATTGGTATTTTAAACGGACATGTAGATATTGTACGTAACATTCACTGCAGTAATAAAGTTAGTATTACGATTTCGATTGTATTTAGTTACACGTGGGATATGCTTCTACGAGTGCCATTCTGGTACCTTCTGTGGCTTGTCGGATTCTACATTTCGCTCCACCCAGATTTGGTACGTAAAAGGAATTCTTGATTCCTAAGACTGCACAAGATGATGTCATTAGTTCCAGGGAGTAAACAGAGCGACACTTAATTCCACTCGCGTTGCATTACAAAACAAAGCAATTCAACGTGGCGAGCCAACATCACCCTGCACTCAGTCGGCGCAAATTGTTTACAGCCCAGTGCCATTCCCTCTGAGTTAACAAAGAACAGCCGTTGTCATACACTTCTATTTGACGATTTCAACAGTAATTTTGTGTGTGAAGTTACAAGACCTTGGACGGTATTCGTGTTTGAGGGTAACACAAAAATAGCAATTAAATGGCGAAGGTATTTACTAAATACTATTAATTTCCAAAGCTCATGAAAAAAATATCCGCCGAGTAATGGGTGTTTATGAATTTGTTAGATAACCAGAATCTCTATAGAAATACAACCAACGAAACAATTTCGATTTTGACTTCAAAATGCAAATTCTTAATTGTCTTATTCCTTGTACTCTCTTTCTTTGCTCACCAACTGAACGTTCTCACGTGACGTACCGAACGTTCTAAGAATGTACTGACGCCGCGTACTTCTTGTTCTCAGTGCGTCACTGCTTACAACAAAGCTGACTTCGTGCGTCAGCAAGACTCCAAGGAAGAGGTTTCCTATTAAATATTTACAATTCACATGTGACGTTATGGAGTAGAAACATTTTTTTATCATCCTGGTTTGTAATGAAGTGTGGTACTCCACATACACTATATTACGTTATTGTAGTATACGTGTACCCTGTTTTTGTTAAAATATTTAATGTATAGCTGTTTTACACGAGAGTATGTTATTATTATTATTATTATTATTATTATTATTGTTTTTGCTATTATTGTTATTGTTCTTGATCATTGTGCGTGCTACTTTTCAGAAAATCATTTTCTGTGATTTTCTTCTGCATTGTATTTGCTTTTCAGGCCAAGAGTTGAGTACAAAATGTTTAGTTTTATCGACTATACGTGGTAATAGTACTTCTAGTGTACAGAGAGAAAGTACTGGAATCGATTCAAAAATTGTCGAGTCGACCTTTCGGTGAAAAAATCCTTTTTGCGGGTTCCTGCCACGAATGAGGTGGCTATTTATTCTGTACTCTGAGACTCGTAAAGATGTGTGAATGTGCATATATGTGTGAACCACGAACAACTATTGACATGTTAGGAGCGTTTGGTCTCCAACTTGATACACACGTCAAGAGTAACGACTGTTAGTGCTGTTGTAAAGGAGTTCTAAATAAGATGTTTATTCTTTTTAAGGTAATAAGATACATGCTATCAATCAGTTCAAAAACCGAAAGAAATTGCAAATTTAGTCCTATGCATGGGTGCCGGGCGCCAGAATACAGCGTTGCGCATGCTGCTCGTACCCAGCTCCCATTCCCTGATTCCCACACATCCCTTGATCCATCTGATTTATTTCACTTCCATGCATGGGAAATCATGTTATTTTTAAGTGAAGAGTCGAAAAACAGAAATTGTTCATGAGTAACTAATTATATGACTGAAACTTATGATATCGTTGTAATAATTTGTATTTAAATGCATTGATAAATTGCGTCTAAGTAATTACAATACTCAAATTTTGAATGTAGTATGTCTAAGATGAGGAAAAGTGTAGGTAGGCCCTATGTCAAACATTATCTTATTTAGCATTATATTTAGCTTATTTAGCATAACTTATCTCGCATTATATCATTAAGATATCTTATCTGAATTGGAAATGAAAAATATCTGAATAGATTGTCCAGTTCTTATTTATTTCTTCCAGATGTACTATCCCTTCAACCTTTCCACTCTTCTAGAAACACTACAATTCAACTGGGTATTTGTAGTGTGCATAACATTATAATGTGGTATCTCTTGAAAGAGATTGGTATCTCAGGGAATCAATTGATGTCACTGCAGTGCCTCTGACTGGGAGGTCCTAGGGTTCGAGTCCTGACGGCGGCAGGATTTTCGACACCAGGTCGATAGCTATTCTCCGTCAGAGGAGGATTCTAGCCGCCGGTTGCTCCGATCGGTAGTTCTCCGAGATATCTTCGATCGACACCATGCGAATGTTGCAATACTAAACTAGCAAAGGGGCCACGGGCGATTTTTCATCTTTCTGTCCTACCCTCACTCCTCACTTTCACACACTTATATGAACTACACTTACACGCATGTCGAGAGAACAGTCGGAAGCTTAGAGATTGTCTTGACTGGGGCGGTGTCCCTCTTGTGAGAAATACCTGGGCAGAACCCCGCTAGCCGACGAGTAGGTCCGAGTTGAATCTCGTCACTCTCAAAAACAATATGCCCTACACGAATGGGACTAATGACCTTAGTCGCTCACGCGCCCGGAAACACTGATCAATCAATTCTGTAAGAAGATTCACGTTTTCTCAACTGAGTTACACTGTAGATCATTCTTATTAATTCTTCAAAATGAACTCTTTTACTCTTCATCTCTGTAGGTTGATAATTATTAAAATAGCTATCAATAGAACGTATGTAGGTTTTTTTCTTCACCTATGAATTGGAGACAACCATTCACAACAGAGATGTTCGATGTACTGCCGTACACTTAATGTTGTACTTTTGTACCCCATGAAATGTGCACCCCATTTTGTCATTTTAATCTCCATTGATTTCTAGAAATAAATTTTTGATCTCTGTATTACCTAAAAACCAAGATGAGTAAAATGTTTTTCTAACCTGAAAAGAAATTTAAAATTATTTGCGTTTTATTCTTTTCTTTATCTTCAATATTTCAAATTAATTTTTGCCATACGTGTGAGAAGGCCAAAGGTATGTAAAAGTTATTTATAATTGTTCATAGTAAATATTTTTAAAAATAAATCTTTAAGTACTTCCTTTTAAAACATCACCCAGGACGTTCTTCCACAATGGAACGGACATCCACCTAGTTTTTCTGTGCATTATGGAGATTTCTAATTGTCATTTTACTTTCGTGATGCATACACGTAAAGAAAATTAATAAGCGTAATACAATATATTTCTGCTTAATAGATAATAAGATAAACTTTTTAGCTAGATACATTTTATATTTTGGTATGGAAAAAGAAAGCATAAAATCATGACGTGTACAATAAAGAAGAGTAATTGGAAAAGTTTTCTTGCGACAGTTTCACGCCAACTTTTTTAAGTTTCTGACCTACAGCAGTTTCAAACTTTTCCAATACATTTTTAAGGCAACTTTGATCAATTTCGATTCTGTAATGCCTTTATAAATATATTGAATCAAAAGCGTAATTACAAGATTTAATGTGAAAGAATGTTGCAGGAGACATGAGATCAATATTTTTTTATTTTTTATTTTAATGATGTTTAATATGTACATCAGAAAAAAATGTATCGGTGTAAATGAACGACCAAAGTAATTATTAAATAAATAGTAATGAAGCAGTAGTATAGTAGACATATGCACACACACTTGAATAATTTATGCTTCTACAAATTGTGATCGTGTTAAAAATATAATTTTCTAGATAATGAAAAATAGTCTCAACAATTTTAAATGTTTAAAATGTAAAATAATGGCAACTCTCCTGAACAAATAAATATTTCATACAGGAAAAAATTGATCTCACCTAGAAAAAAATGTATTCTGTAGGTAATATAAATGAACTATCATGCTGTATTGAAATATTATGAATATTAAAACCAGCGAAATATTTATTTAGCAAAATAATTTGAAACGAATGACCTTTACTTGCAGGATGGTCGTATCAATATCAGTATGTTTTTTCATGTACTGAATACTACGATGTGTTGATACAGGTAACCAAAATTTTAGCATATCAACGAAGGAAATGCAAAATGAAAAATCAAATGCAACTTTTTTTTGTAGTGGCCCTTTATTCGCGGGAAGTCGATCGAAAAAACATGTTCCCTTAACGATGATTGACAAACGCCCTGAATTGTTTCGAAAATAAAATTCGCATACTATATTCCAGAATTTCATATTCAATATTTTTGAGCGTACTTGCCGTCTCTTTTAGGTAAATTCCAAAAATAAACTCATTTTCTTTTCATGGGAAAGAATTGGTTGAATAGTTTTTTTCTGGTACCGGAGCAATGCCCACGAATAAATGGGTAATGGCTGGGCTAAGGGCTGACTAGCTGAAAAATCGAAGTCCCTAGATGCGTAAAGTAGCGCATTATTTTGCGCCGCCGATTTCACCATTTTCTAAGCAATAGTCAGAAAAATTCGAACTATTGTATTGTTTGTGTCGTGGACTCCCTATACATTGGTAAACGAAAATGAATATCCTTGTAAATCTTCACAATGCCTTTAATTGTTATAATTTCTCCAATTCCTTGATGCTGCGTCACAGAGCGTGTCTCGGGTGAGGCTATTAAATGAGGCGATTGCACTCCTAGGGACTCTGGGCCAATGTAGCGAACAAGCGCTCGCTCATGGCACGCGGGAGCAAGAGCTGGCCCCGCCCCCTCAGCGGCGGCTCCTCGCCCGTCACCTGCAACGGCCCTCCCGGGGGAGCTTCCGGCCCTTGATGAACGCGCGGGCGGCCTGCGCCAGTGGGAAGAGGACGAGGGAGGGACGGGAAAAGGAGGATAGAGGACGGGAGAGGGAGGGAGTGATGGGTAGAAGAAGAGAGGGGAGTGAAGTGGTGCGGGGAGTGGAGGACGAAGAGTCGAGAGTGGCAAGGTGATAGGAGGGAAGCGGGAACGGGTGGAGACGGAAATGAAGGTCGAAGAGAACAGATGAAGGTTGTTGGCGAAGGGAGGGGTTGGAAGGAGAGGAAAGGAGTGGCGAGGGGAGAAAAGATCGAGAAAAGGAGATGAAAATTGTTAGTGACGGGAGTGGAAGGAGAGGGGAGGAGATTGGAGAGAAGGATGTGGAGAGAATGTAAAAGGGGTGGGGAGGGGAGTGAAAAGCGAGGAGAAGAGAGGAAAGTGGTGTGTGACGGTTAGAGGGAGATGAGAGGAAACGGGGTGTTGAAGGCGACTGGATGAAAGTGGTGGACGATGGGAAGCAGCTTTTAAGCATCCGCTCGGATCCACCATTGTTTCCTTTACAGTCCCCGGGCGGGGGCAATACCTGGCCTAACGAGATTCAGCCAGCGACTGTGACGTCGCAGAAGGGCGATGTCGTAATAAAATTAAGGATGGCTGCAACAACAGCCCGGGTAATGAGCGGGAGCCTGCCACTACACGCGCTCGAAAGCCGGCAACCTGCACAAAGCGCCGGCTGCCGACGCCGCTTGGCATATCGGTCTCCAATTACGCGGGAGAGGGTGTTTCATTCGCCGT
The DNA here is from genome assembly GCA_011170035.1 of Teleogryllus occipitalis. Lineage (NCBI taxonomy): Eukaryota > Metazoa > Arthropoda > Insecta > Orthoptera > Gryllidae > Teleogryllus > Teleogryllus occipitalis. The sequence continues at coordinate 108,114 of BLKR01003203.1, read as the reverse complement.
CTTAACCGGAATTTCCTGTACTCCCTCCGCTCGCAAAAAAAAAAAAAAAAAACCAGCAACAGAAGGCGACGAGCGTAAACCGTGTTGGGCGTAATTTCTACCACAAGCCCATAACCTCACCCATGGGTTATATACGGTCTTGTATTTCTTCGGCGTAAAGCGAACGGTGGCGGTTAATATGACTGGCTTTCGTTTTATTACCCACACGTTTTGATGGAAGCCTTCTCTTCTGGTCCGCTCGCGCATATTACACGCCTTTGTGACTCCGAGTAGCCGCGGCGGAGATCAAACGACAGAGGCGTCGCTCAAATGCGGGTTTACGGTAGCCTTTTCTCGTAGGAATAATGAAAAGCATTACACGCGTTTTACAATATATTCTTGTCTGATATGAAGTCTCTTGTTGCGCTGGTAGTGTGAATCTTTAGACTGTTCTTTTATTCGAGGTGGTACTTGGTAACTTTAAAGATTACTTGTGTGAAAAAAGACTCGCAGATGTTAGAGAATTTAAATGAATAGATTTAAATGGAATATTAAAGAACAAATTGGACAACGAAGAAGAAACGAAGATAAAGAGAATAAATTACGTTCAATATTAAAATTTCAAAGTGAAGGTGAACTTATAACACGGTCGTGGGTCATTATTACAGGAAGGGAATTGTTATCAACGCGTTCATATGCAAGAACATTTGACTTAATCATCAGAAGACATTACACCCAATCTCTTATTTAAAATATACCTGTCAGAGAAATGTTATCGCTCTGTTCTATTTAGTGCAACACTCTCCGTTACATTCCGTATAGTTCTCTGCAGAATGTGCATGAAAACAATATAACCCTCAAAATACTAAAAACAATGTTATATCACACAATTCAAAAGACTTGTAGATAATTATGTACGAAATTTATTAAAATATATCATTATTATTATTATTATTATTATTATTATTATTATTATTATTATTATTATTATTAAGAATACCATCAGAAAATAAAAGTTATTAAGAGTTCTCTATTGCTCTAAAGCTATTGCTTCAAAATTAATTATAATAATGATGATAATAGTAATAATAATAATAATAATAATAATAATAATAATAATAATAATAATAATAATAAATTAAAAATATTCGAATAATAAAAGTACATTAATACTTGAATGAAAACGTGGCTTCCTCGTTACCCAGCACTTAATGGTTAATCTATTGCAGATTTTCTGATCTATTTCCAGAGCAGGAAGGATTTTCTTTGGCGACCTCCCCTGCGGCGGCGGCGGCGTGTTGGCGCCGTGTGCTTTTGTGACTCACTCCCGCCCCCGCCAGGCCAATATCTAGCGGGCGCCGCGCTTTGTTGTGGGGGCGGGGGCGACGTGCGCGACAGTGGAGGCGGCAGCCGTTCGGCGAACCGCCCCCGGGGCAAACCTCAATCAGAGCGCGCCTCCGCCCCCGCCTTCCGGTTCCGCTCCCCCGACCCCGACCCTTTCCCTTCTCCGTGCTCCTACCGTCCTGTGCCGACACGTCTCGATCTTCCACGTCCCATCCCACCCTATCTCCTCCCGTTCCCTCTTCTACTGTCTAATCTGATCTCTACTCACATCGTCCGGTCACATCTCCTTCCTTTCATCTCGACCCGTCTCATCCCGTCCCGACTCTTCTCATTCCCTCCCGTGTCATCTCGTTTCTACCCGTCTCTTCTCGTCCCAACCCGTCTCTTCTCGTCCCGACCCGTCTCTTCTCTTCTCGTCCCCCCGGACTCTTCTCGTCCCGTCCAGTTTCTTCTCGTCCCGCCCGGTTTCTTCTCATTCCGCCCGGTTTCTTGTCGTCCCGCCCGGTCTCTTCTCGTCTCGTCTCTTCCCGTCCCGTCTCTTCCCGTCCCGTCTCTTCTCCTCCCGTCTCTTCTCCTCCCGTCTCTTCTCCTCCCGTCTCTTCCCGTCCCGTCTCTTCTCGTCCCCTCTCTTCTTAACCTGTGTCTGTCCGTCCCGTCTTGTCTCAGCGCGTCTCATCTCTCTCCGATTCATCTCGTACCATTTCATCTCGTTTCGTCTCACCTCGCCCCGTCTCATGTCGTTTCGTCTCGCTTCGTCCCGTCTTGTGCCGTGTTGTTGCGCGTCGCCTTCGTGCTTACTGGTCTCAACCCATGTCCATCCCGTTCGTCCCCACTTTCGTCCTCGACATTTGAGGTCTCGTTCTCTCACCCCGTCCCGCCCAATCCACACCCATAACCATTCCCGCAGCAGTCACTGTTCCGCTCAACGTTCCATCCCATCTCGTCTCAATCGCGTTCCCATCCTCGTCCTGGTGTCTGGCCCCGCCTCTACGCCGAGCGTGCCTCGGTACCCAGTCCCGCTCCTGCCGCTGCGCCTGGTTCCCTCCTCCACTAACATCGCCCGCCACCTTTCTATCGCCGCCCCTGTTCACCCCTCAGGGGCTCCTCTCCCCCTGCACGCCGTGGCGAGCGAGCGTGTGCTCCTTAAATATTCCCGCGCAGCGCCCCATTGTGTGGGCGGTGCCGCGCTCCGCTGCTCTGGCGGCGCTGCGGTAGCCAGACATCCGAAAACGTATCGTCCCCTGCCGAAAAGTTAAAAATGGTAAAGTTGTATCAAGAAACTATATGAGTCGTTTTAATTTAACAAGTATCTAAAATTACGTTTAAATTAGAAACGGTTTTTGGAAATATATTTTAAATAATAGTGTAAGTGAATGTGTATAGTGATCAAATAATGCAATTTCCATAGTGAGCTTAAAACGTAAAACAAGTTAGTGTTTAGTTAGTGCTTAATAAAACCACTATTTAAATACACGAAATAATAAATATGAATTTCAGTCGATACTATTTTAATGTTATTTTATTCATTTTATGGAGTCCCGCCTTATAAGTAATGACAGTAATTAACTATTCATGGCAAAATATTAATTGAAAATGTTATGAAATATACACTGCTGTACCGCGACTTTTAAAATTACGATGACGATTTTCTCGAGTTCTGCTTTCTTTTTCAATGTTTAACTACTTTTTCCCCATCAGTCCCATCATGGGGCTCGTTGATTGCGGGGCCCCGGGCGATTGCTCGGTCTGTCCTTCCTTGCCTAGCACCGGCGCTGGTTGCAGCTGCCGGCCGCACCGCGTCGCCACTGCGCGGGACTCTTGGCCAACTCCAGCGAAGAAATTTACTCACTGGTGTATAGTTTTACAGACTGTTTTTCCCTGTCGTGCCGAGACACCATCTCCCAGCAGTGAAATATTTACTTTTTGGACGTTAATATGTGTGGAATCTCAGTCTTGTTATTGTATTATTCTTTCAGTAAGCAAATTTCTGTAAGTCAAATTCACTCATTATTAGTAGTAGGGGGTAGAGGTGTCGCAAGACTCCCAACTGCTGGTCTCTTAATAATGATGTTAAGCGTTACTGTAAGCATTGCTTCAATGTTTAATCATTGTTGGCACATATGCGACCTAATTAATTCGTATTTGACTCCGTACTTGGAATAAATCACTTGAAATAACCACTCTTTGGCACGAATTAACAGCAAAGGGTATACATTTCAAACGTCCCGCGTCCTAGATTGTTTATTTTTCCCCAAACACCCGCTGATTACCTTGCAAAGAGAAAGAATTTTATTCCTCCCATGAAGTGCTTTGAACTGCTTCCAAAGATGATCGTGAGAGCGCGCCACGGACCAGACCCAAATACTTGCACAACGTAGTGCATAGTCGCAGATCTCAGAATCGGCTCCTTCCAGGTAAAACGTGGCGCGATCGCATTGTTTGAGAACTTGCAGCAGAGAGCAGCCCGAGCGGTCTGATGGCGGATCACCTCGCTAGCGGAAAAGCTAAGTAATACGCGCGTATTGACTGGAATGAAAGTGAATGACGATGTAAAGTAGGCAGCATTCCAAAGCTCACGGTATTGCATTCTCCATTAACCAATACTGAGAAGCGCGCTAAACGTAGCAGAGAAACAGGGCGGATACGCGTATGCATGATTAATGAATAGAATCAGAAAGAAAAACATTTTTCTTTGGACCAGAAAAAGGTAACACTGATAATTTCTTCAATCCTTAATTATCCTTATGCAGAGATTGGTAAATCTTTTGGTAAGTCGTTTGGTATTGTCGTAAGTCGTATTGGTCGTTTGGTAAGTCGTAATTGGTAAGTCGTTTCAGAATCATCCCTCATGACAAGAGTCCACGAGAAGACGCTAAGCATTTTCCATCAAAGACTATGAGCACAATATCCTCAAAAAATGCTCTCTCAACATTTCGCAGCCTCAACAATCATACTTGCGGGAGTCTTAAAGTGGTTTTGCGATATTGAAGTCACTAATAACATAATTGTCCACTTTTTACTTATAGAAACAATAATGAAATTTTACTCATTAAATGTAACAATCGAAAATTTTCATCAGTAGCATTCTATCGTTAATACTCGAAAGTCGCCATCAGGTTGCTTCTCGGATCTTCTGCTCGCATGCGATTTCTCAAATCATTTTTGTAGCTTTTACAGTTCTTAAATTCGGATGGCATTTTGGCAGCCGGAATAATAGTTTTCTTGTCGCAGTTCTATTGCCAACCCCTTGTACTCCGTTTCTCCAGCATAGAAAGAATGAAAATCTAAATAGTGTCAGCCCCATGCGCGAGCTAGATATTACAATAATGCTCGTGTGATTTGTCCGCCTTAAGTCAATTTGTCGGATTAATTACAAGGGTCCGTTATGAAATGTTGCGGTGTCGTCTATGAAAAACGTTATATTTCTCCACATTGATTATCTTCAGTCAACATTTTTAAAATTGAGGTCCGTTTTTTATTAATAACAGTGTTGTAATAATACATTACATTGTATTTACTACTACTTAAATCGGTCTGTCGCCTTTTGCACAATGATGAATAGTCAAATTTATACGACAATTGCAGTATTTTGATTTTTATTGGATGCGGATAAAATGTCAGAAATTTGCATTGTAATATCTTATTACAATAATCAATTTACTATCAAACTCTTTCTAATAATCTCGTTTGATTCAGAAATTCTTGAAGCTCCCATTGCTTTTAGATGTCTTGAAGTACTTATTTCATAAATAATTACCGTAAATAGTTAATTTTATAATTGTTTCGAGAACCGTACTCTTTTGTCAAAAATCTGAGTAATTGACCACTGTAGTGTTTTGATTTTACTTCTAGCATATCGATGGCGACAGAGACAATTGTTGTCAGTCATTACATTCGTAATCGCGACTGTTTGGCTGCTTCGCCATCCGTCATGTCATTCCACTGAAGCTCATCGTCTACTCGTCGCCTTGAATGCTACACTTGGCAAAGCCCCTTCTCATTTCGTTTTATATACATCGCTAACTCTTGAGAGTCTCGGCGCAATTTCCTTATTTCTACATCGCGCCGCGCGCCGACGAATGGCTTTGTGCCAAGACTGAGATTATCGTAACCATGTTTCACTGCGGTGCGAAAGCGGACAGGAATACTAATGCATTCTATTGCTAGCATGGTGTTATTTCCACATAAATATTGTACTCAGAGTTCTGCCACTTCACTCGTTCTTAAATAAACTGAATTTTACTTTTTTATATGTAGTCAGTGGCAACCACGGTTATACGAGGACATCGAATTTTGTTCAGAATGAAATAGTTGTGAGACCAAGGCAAGTTGTTATTTTCTTAGAAGACCACGTTTTACTTATTAGGTACTTTATACCCTTTATAAGACCCTTTGAATTCTCAAAATTAATTTGAAAATAAAACTGATCATACATCTACAGAGATCACGAATATGAGATACATTGCTTTAAGGAAATAATCATCTTATTGCAATGAAGATAATGGCATAGTAGACAGGCGTTTCTCAGATTAAGATGTTCATGAAATTTTCCTTTCATCTTCTCTTCAATTATGATTGAAGATTATCAGCACCAAATAAAGTTATTCCTTGTTTTATCACATCATTAGAAGCAAATGATAGTTAATAAACAATACTCCTAAAAAGTTCTCACGGTTTCTAGCTAAATAATATCGCGCTTTAATATGATCTGTTTCTTAATATTCAATTGATGGAATTAAAGGGCCATTAATGCGATGTGACATATTTTAGCACGTAAAGAACGCGTAAAATTTCTATTTAGAATTTCCAATGTCCTGAATTCCTTATAATATTATCGTGATATAGAAAGACGAGCAATAAATAAAAAGTGTATTTCTTGCAGATAAACACGGTCGTTTCATTTAATTGTTTATTTCAAAAAATAATTTACTCTTTACACGAACAAAGACAGGAAAGACTAGTTTTAAGTATTCTGCATGATCTTGGGAAAAAACCTCATTATCACAGTGATATCCTGTTATGAGAATGGCATTGGGAATTAAAGCACTGTTTTGTTGTGCTGCAACCTATTATAATAGTTGAATTCATAACAATACGAACCTTAATATCTATTTACATTTTTCTTCATATGTAAATTCTAGGTACTCTAAAGGAAGAAATGTAACACATTAAACTTGCTGCAATTAGACTGGAGAAATTCAATATAATTATTAACCTAACTGCTTAGTCTTCACAAGACCTAAAATAAACACGATAAGCTTCAGTATTATTTAAATTATTCAAATATTGGATTGTACAACGAATGTTTTGCAAAGTAAGATATATTTCGAAGGTACTAGTTGAAGAGAGTAACATATTGGCAATTGGTTGATTGCTTATTTCTGGATATACAAGGTACATACCGATGTTTTTACTAGGGCAAAAGTAAGCACGTTTGGAATGGGTAACAGATTTTTTAATCCAATCTCGACCCTGCGTCATCGTCCCTCTCCCTCTCGCGCCGCCGCCTTCCCTCCGTCGCCGCACCTCTGGGGCCTCGCGCACCGCTGGCGGTGAGGCCGCGCTCACCTGCTCCCTTCCGTTCCCTTGGGCACCCCCCCCCCCCTCTCTCTCTCTCTCTCTCTCTCTCTCTCTCTCTCTCTCGTCATACTCCGCCCTTTCCTTTCCCGCGTGGGTGTCGAGGCCATATGGGTAGGCGTGGAGGCAAAGGAGGGTGCGCTGGCAGGGGTGGGGTTTGGGGCGAAGGTGGCGGCGGGGACTGATGGAGGCAGAGGTGGTGGATGCGGGAACTAACGGTTGCTGTGGCGGCAGCATTTGTGTCGCTTGAGGCCGAAATGTGGCGATGATGGTAGAGGTGAGGCTGAAATGTGACGGCTAGGATACGTGGCGACTTGGTAGTGGCAGCGGTGGAAATGGCGATAACGGGAACCGGGGAGGTCACTCTGGAAGCGACGAAAAGTGGCGAGGGTGGCAAGGTTTCTGTGACGGCGGCGATGGAGGCGAGGAAGGGCGAGGAGGGAGAGGTTGAACTGAAGAGAGTGAGGTCAAAGGAAGGGGTTGGCGGTGGCCTTAGCGGGAGGAGGTGGAGATGAAGTTGGCGGTGGCTGTTACGGAGACTTGGTAGTTGCCGCGGTGGGCGGCTGTGGTGGCTGGGGATGCTGCAGTGTGAAGCAGCAGCGGCTGTGGTGGTGGTGACGAGGCGTGGTGGCGACGGGGCGTGGTGGCGACGGGGCGTGGTGGCGACGGGGCGTGGTGGCGACGGGGCGTGGTGGCGACGGGGCGTGGTGGCGACGGGGCGTAGTGGCGACGGGGCGTAGTGGCGACGGGGCGTAGTGGCGACGGGGCGTGGTGGCGACGCACGGTGGTGCATTTTCCCGAAATCCTGGCCAAAACCTCAAAAATGAAATCGCGTTTACTGAACTTTTACAAATACTACGACACACTGTATACTTGGGGGCATCTGTTTCTGTCCACTTCGTGTCTCTGGGTCAATTCCCCTGGCACCAGTATTCACACGAACTTACCCTTCGCGGCGTTCGGTAGACCTGCAGTGCGAGAGTAACACAGAGAGACCGTCTTTATTTGTAAGTGGTGGCCATATAAAGTTGTGCAGAGAAAACTGGCAGTATGGATTCTCTTCCTGAAAGTTTGTAGAGTATTTTCATGTTAGTTTTATAATGCATTAATGCATAATACCGACGTAGGCTGAAATATTAAAATGCATGAAATTAATACAATAATTTTAATTACTCATAAGTTCACGTAGGCTGAAAGTTACCAATTTCGCGGAATTCCGCGATGTTTCTAATTTCACTTACTAGCTGAATCTATCCTCTTTCAAATCCAGTAATAAAATCATGCCCCAACTTGCCCCATTAGTAAATACAAAGAATTAACTTTTCGCGAAGCACGCGTGATCGCCGAATATGACTCGTCGAGATCCGTCCTAAGAATGGGAACTGCTTTTACAATGCTGCTTCTAGCGGAAAATTTTGATCCCTTTTACTGAAATAACAAATTTACTCAATATTATAAACAAAAAAATAATATTTTTAATTTTTGTTACAGATTATGATAATTCACTAATATTACATGAACATAATATTTATATGCATTACATCTTCTGGACTGGATTACGCACATTTTATTTCATTAAAATTGTACATAAAGTAATATTTACATAATATGTGTCATCAAAACTCGTCTTAAGGAAGGGTGTGCGGTCGATGAAAGGTCAAATACGTACGTGATATCAAAGAAACTCATCATACCACTTTTAAAAAATAAATCAAAAATACAATTAATCGTAAAGTAATATTTGTTAACGTAACTCCTAAGTTACATACAAACAATTATTCATATTAAATTGTTATTGTTATAAAATTAGTATTATATTATTTTTTATGAAATAATACTGCAACTACAATTTGAATATGATCAAGAAACTTATTTAAATGCAATTCAAAGAAATCTGGTCTGAATGTAGAGCTTTCCAAACAACTTTTTTTAGTACGCACTGGATACTGCCAAGAAATATGTTTCCAAATATTCATGGTAATAATGCATAGAATCTATTCACAAATATATAAGACGGTATGGAGAAGAATTCTCGCGAACATGTTCAAGACTGTACCCAATCCAGGAGATGTTTAATCGCCTGTTGAGATCTTCTGTTCCTTTCATTTCCAGCTTGAGGGATGTTCCCAAAAGAAAGTTAAAATTCTTGAACAAATATGCTCTGTCTCATTTGCCTGAGCCAAATATCACCGTAGGGAGAAATGTACCCTAGTGAAAACGTGATCTTCCTTTCCGGTTCTTCGGACACTGTATATGAATTTTCTCTGGCAGAGGGCATGAAATGGCATTAATACCATGCTTCTTTATGTCAAATGTTATCAGTAAATATGTAAGTAATCCCTACGGTTTTCTAAAATCAATTTTGTGAATTGATAAAATTTAACCAAGTTTATATAGAAAAACATATTTATATTTCACAGATTTAAGCAGTGAATTATTATGGTATTATGTTACCAGCTCCCTTACATTATAAAGATAATCCAAAATAAATTTGGTCGTCGTAGAAAACATACTATAGCTCTCAGAGGTTTTGGCCAGGAAATCGCCAAACTGCACCACTGTGCGACGGGGCGTAGTGGTGACGGGGCGTAATGACGACGGGGCGTGGTGGCGACGGGGCGTGGTGGCGACGGGGCGTGGTGGCGACGGGGCGTGGTGGCGACGGGGCGTGGTGGCGACGGGGCGTGGTGGCGACGGGGCGTAGTGGCGATGAGGTCTGGTAGCGAAAGGGCTTGTGGTGACAGGTCTAATGGCAATGGCAGTAATGGCGACTGCAACGGAGGCAAGGGGCAAATATGGAGGCGGCGATAATTGTGGCGATACGGGGATGATAGCGATCGAGGCGGCGTGGGCGATGGATGCGGAGTGGCGGGGCGGCTACGGCTGAAGTGGTGGTGGGGGTGGTTCTGCGCTTCGTAGAAAAGGTGAGGCGAGCGTAGCCCCCGAAGAATAAACATGTTGAAATTCTCAGAGTTGCTCGGATGAAACTCCGGGGCCGGGCCCGCCAAGTAGCCAATCGGGGCCATGCCCGTGCCGTAAAAGGCTATGCACAAGGGCACTGTGGGGTGTGGGTCTGTAGGAAAATGTGTTTTTATTTTTCATTCATTTCAACGTGATAACGTATTATTCGGCCTGCCTTAAGGATTATAAGCCAGAGATATTTTCTTAACTAGACGCTGTGTCGTCAGTCAGCAGCTGTACCACGAGTTGTCCGAAATAGGCATAAAACTAAAACGACGTAATACAAGGTATTTCGAATGGTTATCGTGGAATTACTGAATAAAAGTGATTTTGTAGAATTCTATGATACAAATGAGGCAGGAGTCACTTGTATCCGTATTAAATAGGATTCCAGCAACCAAGCTCAGATTCATTACTTACTCTGACGTGCTGCGTATTTGTAATTGGTTAGTATTGCCAGACAAGTGGAAATGCTTTTTAAATTATAATTTTCCATCAATACTAATTTGTAATAAACGCATATTTTGAAAATGTTTAGTATTTGATGTTACCGTATTCTTAAACCTCATCCTCGGCCCCAGCCTTTCCATTTTTTCGCTATTGGTGATAGTCGCGTATGTTGGTTCCTGTGTAAACGGATCAATTTACAAAATATTTATTTTATTTATTTTTGGTCTATTTATTTATTTATTTATTATATTTATAATATCTCAGATGCAATTACTTAAATGTGTTGAGCATTGTCTACTTCTTATATTTTGCTTTAAGACTGATGTTTATTGATGTATAGACTTGTAAACGAGTTTGGAATACGATTAATATCAATTCATTATCGGTGTATCATTTATTATCAGCGTTGATCTCATAATTTTAAGCGATGGAACTCATTTTGTTGTAAATCATACGTGTTTTCTTTGTTGCAGGTATGTTGGTGATATGTTCTAAGCAGTGTACCAGAGAAATACGTGAGTGAGTACGATACAATTTTATTTGATACAACTAAAATTGAAAATGTTTATTTAAAAAAATGAATTAATAGATCAATGATAAAGACGGAAGAAATATTATTTTGTAATGGGATATATGGAAGTCCATACTGTGATAATTCTTTCTTATCACACTCCGCAGCGGGCTAGCTATTTATGAAATTTTAACACTAAATTATTAGATTTACTTCCAACTCAACCATAGGTTCGACAAACAACATATTACTCCTTACCTGTTACATATGGACGTGTAAGTCTATACAGACCCACGATTTCTGGAAGTTCTATTGATTGAAATCAATTATTAGATTGATGGCAACTACTATAAATTATCAACATTTTTCAACAATAAAAATTTAACATTTATTCTTATAATCTATACATTACAAATCTATTAATTTTCTGTGAACCAATTTCACTTTAAAACCTTAAAACACCGTACAAGTTTGACTAAAGTTCGTGAACTTACTAAAATGTCTTGATCGCTGGCTTCTCGGCTGACTAGTATATTGTCCATGGAATCCTCGGAGTACCAATTCTTGCGTCATTTCCTAAATTTTAAAAAAATCCTGAATGTCCTCAACGATTGCTATAATTGGATTTAATATTCCCACAAAATTAATACGCGGTCGCGACTTCCCTATGTGTTTTGTATGAAACACCTACTCACAACTGACTGTATTCAGCAACTTATTAAAAAAATCCATCTACGGAGCTACTCTAAAATACATCTCCTCGAAACATATTTAAAGTATATTTAATTCACACTTCTATCACATTAATAAAATTCCCAATTACAATTTACATAAGACCAAGCTCTCAAACCTCAAATTAAACGTAACTTCCCTGTCCACTATCATTTACATAATACTCAGCCTATGCTGAAAATCCGATCGTACCTCATCAACCGCTTACATGTGTTCGCTACAAATATTTTCTAGAGAATGTTCCCTTGAGTCTTTCTAAAAAGGTCACGGCAATCCAATTCCCTCTTCACACCTTCTGCACATAGTGTTCGGGGCCGTGTCCATCTGCTCAGCGTTACGACATCAAGCTTGAAATATTAAACCTTGTTGATACGTTGTCCTAACGTGTATTTTTTGAATTCCGAGGTGTAAACAACGCTGATAATACTATGCTAGATAGTGATTTTATCATTTAAACTAAGCCCAGAGTTCTTGGCTTATCACTGGTGAACGAATATCCATGTAATTACGTTTTTACAGGAACTAGATACCTGCATTGAAGAATATTTTTTAGTGTCTACCAGATATTCTAAATGAATTATAACTATTTTTATTTTACATATCTTTGCATATTTTGGTATAATTACATCTTTTTACATATTTTACCTATTACTATATATTTCGTTACATTTTAATATATTTATACGTCGAAACGGAACTTTTCAGATGCGCGTTCGCTATTTGTGTTAAGGAATGATCTTTCATTCAAATCAAATGTTATGCTGCTGTTCTTCTATGACCACCATATCTACGCCATGAATTGTCAAACTTTCCCTAGCTTCCCACCCCCCGCCTACCCCTTACCCCGCTCACTGCGTTCTTGGAGTAAAGGATGAGCGGATTTTTATGAACAAGTATTTTCAACCATGTTGTTGCTAATGTTTCAAATACCACATTGTTTTCTCGTCCGAAAACTAACATTTTTTTACACAAAATTGTCTTACCGCATTCTTCGATTTGAGGGGAGAGTATATTATCTTCAACCCCCTCTCGCGGGGTCCATCACTGGCTACACGGTGCCACTATATCCACTTGAACTCCAGCTCCTCGTAAACATTGTAATATACTATGAGTGTATTTTATATTTCGAATAAAATCCTTAGCGATGAATCTTCGATTCTATTTCTTCTGTAGAGGTAGAACTTATGTCCAGCCACCCCGAGTCCTTGTTAAGAACTGATCGGCGACGTCTATGCCGGAAAAATGTCCGTAAGACGGGCGGACGGACACTCAACTCCGGAGAGAGAAAGTAAAAAAGGAGTAATGTCGCACAGAATTTCACCAAGGAATGGGCAGAGCATACGGTGTGATCATTCAAGCAAATGGAGAGAGATGTTGGCTTCTGCAAATGTCCTCATTCATGAAACCGGCCACTCTTCACAGAACTGCTGTAAATAAACAACTTCTGGAGCAGATGGGACGTGCTTGATAACTCTGTGTATAGCGTCGACTTAGCGCCGAATGATTTTCTTCTCTTCCTCGAATAACAGAATTCGTCTGGAGACCAACGCTTTCAGGCCATTGAGAGATTCAAATCGAAGTTGAGGCCCATTTCACAACACCGGTTACGTTCGTCGTAGAGATGATCAAAAACCCGTTCACGAATACAATAAATGTCTAAACTTTTCGTCTATAGTGTAGACAAATAATCATGTTTGTGCATAACTTTTGGCAACATTCATTTTTTCTTGCTGATATTTCTTTTTTGTTATAGTTCATGGAGATTGAATAAAATAACCGTTGTTTTAGTAAAATATTTTGGTTTGTATATACATCAAAACATGACTTGGAACAATTACATTTGAAGAAAAAATATTTTCGTAGAATGGGTGAGTGGGTATTGTCACAAACTATGCAGCTTTGTAATCCGTGCCTGATTTCTTTAAAATTAGTCTCTCAAGCAACAGTAGCATTAGTCCTTTGTATCTTGGCATTAAATAATTCAATATTAGGAGTTCTGGCGCTGTTTTAAAACCACAATTCACTTTTGTACAGAGATGTAGGTAGAACTAGAATGAGGTTGTCAGAGCAGTTCTGAATTTCGGAACAGGCCCTTTGGTCCCAACCCTTGTCAAGGAAGGAAGAGAAGAAGTTCACATTTATTAATACTATTTAAACATTCCACTGCGTCTTTTCATTTTTAATTATCATGTGTTTATTAAGAATATTGAACTGTATACTACTCGACCTATTTATATTCAAACTGGATATCATAAATCAATCTGTCTTTCCCCTTTTACCCTTTACTATCATTAATTATATCGAAATGATACAGTCATGATACATTTTATTTTGCAGGTCCGACAGGCCTTCTAAACCGAATCTCGGCAGTGCAATTTCACGTATGCGATCATTTATAATTTCCGATGTGGGATCTGAAAAACTTCTCTGTATACTCAGAAATAATGACATTTACTTTGGAATTAACATTGCTATTGTATTCTGCACATGTACATGTTGCAGGCATACTGTTTATACAGTATATAGAAGTTGATAAAAAAATTTAAACCAAAAACATTAACATGATGATATTTTTAATCCCTCATTGTTGGTTTGCATTGACTTCTTCAAAATATTAAATTTATTCATAAAATTAAACAAGACTTGATCTTGCGACATTATATCATTTTTGAACAGATTTATCCGTTGTTTACTTTACTGTTGCAGCAGGGAAGGAAACTTGACCGTCACTCCCGGTTCATTCCATCTCCATCTTGCTGTTTAATTCACACAAAACTGTCCGTATTTTATACGCGTATTCATATTTCCAAAATTTACTTCCGAAATTCCCTGATAATTCTAGTGGAACATTCCTTCCTAATTCATAATGCAATCATCCGCGTTAACAACTATCGCGTAAAAATGATAAGTCCCGACTTCACTCCAACAATGACGAAAAATCATCCTGTCTCGTCTCCAGCTCTGACCATCACCGCCTCGTCTCTCCGTTCATCCTGCACACCTGTCGACTGCTTTTAGGATATTGTGTAACTAGCACACCAATGCTTTTCTACTGCACATCTCATTCGATAGATTGAGATATTCAGTTACAATTCAGATAGTATTCAGTTCAGATAATATTCGATAACTCGAATATTATCTGAATTCTCATTGGTCACTTGTGTTCGCGTTTCATATACCTATTCCTTGGTTCTTGTCGAAACATTTTTTTAACATATTTTCTTTCCTCCCACGGAATTTGCTCACGAATTTATTATGTTACTTAAATGAATCACAATGCTGGTTATTTTGCCCATTGTTGTTTACATGCACATTCTCTTATATTACTGTTTACACGTTGAAGTCTTCGCTTTTGTTCCTGTCTTCATCACTACTATCGTTGTATTTACTTTCGTTTACGAATTACTCTGTTTATACTTATTGTAATGGATCATTACGAATAACGATATGATTTTTCGAATGTTTGTTATTGTATTTATTTTCCGATATTATTTGCATTTAAGATGTAAGAGGCGCATTAACAATAATAAAAGTGATAATAATAATATAATTCGAAACAACTATTTACAATTAAGCTGATTCATAGTTATTTCAGATTTGATAAAAAAACATTTTATGTAGGTTATAAAACCATGAAATGCATATCTGAATAATATTGATTAGAGTCCTTGAATTTGGTTGTATAGTACTTTCTTCACGAAAACTCCCTTCGTTACCTTGGTCCCGCCCTCGCTTTGTTGGATAGGCAGGCCCCTTTCTTTCCTTGGTAGCACCCACGGCGCCCTTCCGGTCGACAGTTCCCTTCCGGCGCTTCCTCCAGCAAGGGCGCGCGCCCTCTACTTCCTTTTCAAACTCTCGCGCCTATGTTTGCACAGTCGACTTATACCAATCTCCCCTGCGCAGTCTGAACTTTTTTTATAGGATAAATTAATTATACAGAAAACCTCGCGGTGCGATCTTTTGAAGCAATGTTTGGAGTTTCGAAGCGGGGGCCCGCCCCCTCTGCCTGACTTGGGAGTTTGTGCGCCCCGCCCTCCTCCGACATTTCGCTGATACCGGAGCAGTGGGGTTTCTTCTGCAGCTGGCGCAAATGAAACAATGGAATAACAAATGAATTTGAGACATTAGAAGAACCAAACAACGAAGAAAGATCCTTTTCCCCTCTTCGATGGAATAATAGGAAACCCATTACGTAATTACTAGTCAGTGTTTATAAACCGTAATGTACATATTTAGATTATCATTGTTCAAGATCGTTTCATTTGTGCGCCCTTTCCCCGCTTTGGTATCGTCCTTATTTTCTCATCATGTTCGGCGGGCCACGCAAAACGCGGGGAAGGACAGAGGGATGGCCCAGTGATTGTACGGTGGCGGTCAGAGGCAGTTGGAGTTGCTGGGTTGAAGCGGAAGGTCCGCCTCGTCGTTAGTATGATTTAGCTACATTGGCGATTGAACTATGAACGATTCTCACTGCTTTGGAGAAATGTGTTAGATCAAAGCGTGTGTAAATACTGCGTTCAAATTCCCGAATTATGTGTATTTTCTAATACATTGTTGTATTATTGTTTTGTTAATCTTGCAAAATGAGGTGATGCATTGCAATAACGGAAATTTTCTAAAACAAATCTTTATCTGTGATTTTTAAGATTTTTTTATGTGTTTAAATTCAATCAGATATAACATTTACTTCTGGCGGTTGTATTTTCATAACATTTCTACAGTGCACTACAAAAAATGGCAATACGATTGACCCGCCCACCATGCTCTAAACTTCACTAATATTTTCCAAAAGTTTGATTGTTGAAGTATTGGCTGTAATCGCTGAAGGAATAGCTGTAATATAAAGAAAGCACTTCACGTAATCATTTTATTTCATTCATCTCGTTTACTCTAACAACTCAGATGAGTGCCAAATTCCACCGAACCGCCAATCAAAACGCCCGCGATCGGTTTCAGAAGCAGGGAGAATTAGGTTAGGGGGAAAAAGTTCTGAGGAGCATCTCATCAAAAAGAGTTCATGAGAAACTCCTTAAAAATTTGAAAAGAACTTCGCTCGTGTGTGGAGAAAAAGTGTCAATACATTTTGAAAGAGAATTTACAGTCCATTATTCAACCCACAGAATAGTTTGAAATTTAACTCAGAAAAAATCTAGATTCATTTTTATCAGGTAGCAATTGAGTAAGAAAGACAGCCTTAAGTGCCAACAGCCTTAAGTTACAAGCCCGAAGGAGAGCCTGATAGTGCAGTAATATTTATCTCAATGAAGACAAAATAATAGGCATCTCATATTGATCTCATTACATAATTCGGACTTTTTGTAAAATGTTATGCTTTAAGGATTGAGTTTTTTTTGTTTCCGGGCGCGTCAACTGCTTTGGTTATTAGTCCCGTTAGTGTAGTGCATGTTTTTTCTCGGGAGATGGCAGTGATCTTCCCCCGCTGGATGGCGAGATCCGGCGCCGACCTACCGTCGGCTAGCGGGGTTTCCCCCTAACCAGGACTCTCCCACCAGCAGGGCACCGCCCCAGCCGGGACAAGCTCTAAGCTCCCGACCGGTCTCCCGGGATATGTGGTAGTGTGGTGCATGTTAGTGTAAGTGTGTGTGCAAGGGGAGAGGATAGGACAAGGAATGGGAAGGACAGATCGCGCGCGGTCCGTGGCCCGTTTTTTAGGGTATTGCTCCGGCATTCACCTGGTGTTGATCGGAGAACTACCGATCAGAGCAGTCGGCCGCTAGAATTCTCCTCCAGACAGCGACTGAATTCGACATAGCTGAAAAGCTAGTGTCGAAAATCCTGCCACCGTCAGGACTCGAACCTGGGACTTTCCGGTCAGATGCGCTGCAGTAATATCAGTTGATGGACTGATTTACCGCTCCCGGTATATGCTTTAAGGAGAATCATACAATTCATTCTCATTTGCGAAATACCCCTCTTTTGTTTGAACTATGACTTATGTAAGACAAAATTATATCACAAAACATGACAATAAAATAAAATAATATTCATATTAAGAACATGAAGAACGATCACTCTGACTTCTGTGGGTGAAAAGCATTCTTGTGTTGGCATACTGTAAATTTGAAAAAGAGAATGAGTAGAATTGTTGAAATATGAGGTTTAATATATTGTGAATTATATTATAGATAAAATATGCCTTTATTTTTGGATATAACAATCGAAGACAGCTTTGTTTAAAGCATTATCCGCAAATGAAAACCGAATAAAATGTAATACATTGCAGTTTTAAGTGATGAAATTGTTACCGCAATCCATTTTTACGTTCTTCTTTGTTATCCAACATTGTTCCTGTTACGGAGCAATTGAGAAAATAAATGGGTAGCGGGAGCGTTGGAAATAACGCAAATTAGTGAGCTAAAGTCGCATTAGATTACTTTCCGGGAAGTGGCTGTTATTTTTAATTTTAAATATTTAACGTGACCTTCACCGTAATTCTCTCAAATTGCTTAACTGGGTCGTTGGACTGACTCGACTATTTGTCCTGGCGTTTGCTGGAACCTAAAAAGGACTGGGGACTTAACGTGTTAATATCTGAATTGTTTCGAATATTTATTTTCATTTTTATCTGTTCACTATCTCTCGTTCAAGAATACACATTTACCAATATTTTACATGTCAGTTCTCCACAGAATATTTTACATGCGCAGTTCAGTTCTCCACAGAATTGTCATGTTACGTCTTTCAAATCAACGATTTGCAAAAACTCTCTCTTATCTGGAGAGTTCACGTTTTACCTGCTTTTCACTTCGCCGTTGCCTCACCATCATTCTTCATTTCATCACTGACACCCGCACATATATTTTTATAATTAACCTCAGGGAATGGCGTCCTTCATAAGAATTGTGATATAATAGGTAAAGTGGCATTGCGATTTTGGTTGATTTGTTTGTGTTGGTTCCGACGTAGCCGCAAATCCTTTTTGTTTATTTCAGTCTCAGTTTTCGTAACAAGAGTATCAGCGTTCAACCAAATACCGAATTTACATGAGCTAAAGAGTTGTAAATTTGGGCCCTACTGACTTAGAGATTTCCCAAAAAATGAAAGAAAAACGTATGAAATTACAATTCCAAATATTAGATAAAAAAATAAAATCTTTCTGCATCATCAGTGTTTTTTGCGTGTAGGCATCTAAATAAGTAATGGATCCCCTTTTGGACACTGCATTACAAATTACAAACATTTGTTTTATCCTTCTTAATTTGGTGCTTCATTAGGCTACACCCGCTTATGGTATAAACAGTATCATTTCAGTTTATATCCGACTGCGGTAGCTCGGCGGCAACATCGTTGCGTCTGCATCGTTATCAGACAGGCCCTGTGTTACGCGTTTCTACGGTGGTTGATTTTCGACACTAGTTCCATAGGGGGGTAGAATTCAACCACTGCGTGGAAGAGAATTCTAGTGGTCGGCTGTTCTGATCCTTAGATTCCCATGGCTTATTCGATCATACCTGTCGAAGCCAATGTATACACTAAAAACCACACACCGCTCGCAATATTTTCTTCCTCATCCTCTCTTCTCCCTTTACTCACTTTCACTGACATGCAGTACAATACCGCACACGAGGGAAAGGCCAGTCGAGTGCTAAGAGTACAGCTTCTGCTGACCGGGGCGGAGTCCTGCTGGAGAAATACCAAGGTAAGATCCTCGCAATTTGGTGTGTAGGTCGGCGCTGGATCACACGATTCAGCGGGGAGAAACACTGACATTTCCTAGGATATAACATACACCACACTGGCGGTGATAATGTCCTTAATATGAGACGCGCCCAGAATAAGTATTTACTCCTTTCCATTTTGAAGCCGCATTCACTTCAGATGATTGCTCCCACCTGCTTACAGCAGTGCAGATAACACGAGTTTTTCGGGGTTTCTCGGGGCAACACCAGGCGCATCTCGGAGTAATCCCCCAACAAATTGGCAACGGACGGCTCACGATCTTTCTTTCCTCATCCCTGTACTACCCTCACCTCTTACATACACACTTACTCACATGCACTACATTACCAACCTTGTCAGGAGACCAAGCGCGAACTTAGAGCATGTCCCGGCTGGGGGGGCACGTTGATGGGGGATACCTGGTTGGGGAAAATCCTCACAAGCCCAAGTAGCCGCGGAAATCCCTACAGCACCTGATCTCGCCATTCAGCAAGGGAAGATCACCGCCCTATCCCGCGATAAAATATGCACCACACTTACGGGAATATTGACATTTGCTGTCGACAAGTCGTGAAATCCCAAATCAATTAATCCCAAGGCGCCGCATCGAGGGCCGTTATGCCGAAATTTCGACCTTCACTGTTTTCAATGCGGCGTCAGCCTACGATTGCATTTCACAAGATTACAATATGATGATCGAAACGTCGGCAACAGTGCTACCGATGCGTCACCATGACAGCCAAGAGCCTTCACATGTCTAACACGTCGGCATCACTGCCCTTGATGCAGCGTCTCCCAGATATCCGAGAGCCTGGATGTGACTGGCCGCGGAAGCCTACGGATGCATTTAACAAGTAGATCACGATATGGTGACCGAACCGCCGGCTTCACTGCCGTCAACGTGGCGTCAGCCGGACAGCCAGGAGCCTTCATGAGCCTTCCACCTGCATGCGCCATCCTCAGTGATTTTCACTCTGGTTCCTCGACCTTGCGCTGCTCCTCCTTCCGGCATAGAAGGTGTGCGACGTTGGCGCCTTGTCCTCGGCCGCGCCCCCTCCCCCTCGCGTCACCAGGCGCCACCTGACGCCACCTGGCGACGAGCGGCGACGCTAACTTCGACGGAGTTGGCAGCGCGCGAATTGTGCATTTATTCGCGCCTCTCCGGGGAACTTCATGAAAATCGCATTACAGACATAAATGCCTCTTCTGAGTCGGCTGGCACCTACCTGTGTGGGCGCAGCTTGTTTGCTTTTCCACTCCTCTTGTTGGAAATGCAGATGATTCCGTGGCCGTATGCAGTTTCAAGTTGTCACGATTTGAATGTGGTATTGAAAAGTTTTTTTTGCATACCAGCATTATAAACAACCTTTTCTGTGGCAAGAAATCGTTCATAATTGGATATTTTCCGGCACAAATGATAGTCTATCAGCATGTTACGGAACGAATGATTGCGTCATCACATGTTCAGCCAATCCGAGTGGGAGAATAGTGGGGAGGTAAAGGTAAACGAAACAGTCGGCCATCTTTTTCTCACACAGATGCCAAATAGCTGAGATGTCACAAATAAATTGTTTTTCTTATGTAATATGATGATTCTCTTATGTATGTATGATTCTCTTAAAAAGTTATAATGCTGTTATACAAAAAATAGCTTATTCAACTCGTTTATAATGATTCTTTTTCGCATTCGTACAAATATCAAAACTCGTTCCAAACGTCGATCGGTTTCGAAACATGTACTTATGCAATATAACTTAACATTACTAGTAGTTTATACAATAATTTTAGTAATGTTCACTACTTATTAATGTATCTGTTGTGCCTAGTGAGTAAACCAACTGATAAAACAAAGCCGAGATGAAATGAAATGAAATAGCTCATGTGAGTTACATAATTTGGATGTTATCGCTGTTGTTTAAGCAAAAGAGATATGGATATAAATAGTATCATTTATGTTCATTGTACAAAGCAATCAATGACGTAATGCTGACTACTACTATACCAAACTTGTAATGTTCCTTTCTTTGTTTCTTTTGTATTTTTGATTTGCATTTCTATTACAAAAGTATTGCTGCAACAATTAGTTTGTACTCTGCTTAATTCGTCGCCATTTTTGGATGAAAGATATTTTGCATTGTTTCATTATTTGAAAATATTTTCCTTGTAACTCTGGTATTCAGACACTCTGGTAAATAATACTGGTCTTTATTTCCATTACCCTTTTATCACTATTGTAACCACCTTCTGACGTCTTGATTCCTTTGTCCAAAGTGACGCAGAACGTCTGTACTACAGTTATTTTAAGTTGTTTCCGTACACTAAAT
Source organism: Teleogryllus occipitalis (assembly GCA_011170035.1). Taxonomy (NCBI): domain Eukaryota; kingdom Metazoa; phylum Arthropoda; class Insecta; order Orthoptera; family Gryllidae; genus Teleogryllus; species Teleogryllus occipitalis. The sequence goes on along the minus strand of BLKR01003203.1, from coordinate 86,556 downwards.
GTTACTCTGCATCGCATGTAGTAATTCCATCAAACATGAACACTTGCCATCGAGCTGCGGCTCACCGTGCTGGAAAAGGTGAGAAGGGGAGCGACGAGGGGGCGATGGGCGCTGGCTGGGAGCGGCATGGAGAGCGGCGTGCGCCCGCCACTGCTCTGAATCCGCGCGGCGCGTGCCTTGCGCGGGGCCGAGATCGCAATCTCCACTGGGCGCGCGGGGCCGCGCCGGGCCGCGCCGCAGCCGCCCGTGAAAAGGACCGGCTCCAACCGCTTCCCACGCCCAGTGGCCTCCCCCACCTCTCACCCCCCGCCGTCCAATTGAAAGTCCGAAATTTCGGCAGAACCGAGAGAACGCGCATGAATTATCCATGGAAAGGGTTCCCAGCGGTCGGCTGTTGGGGGAGGAGGGGTACGTGAGGATAATGGCCACTGGGGGTGGGCAGGTGATGGGGAGCAGCGGGGAGGGGAGCGGTGCTTTGAGGAAGGGTAAGGGAGTGTGGTGGGTGAGGCGGTTCGTGTGAAGGAAAGCTGAGGAGGAATACGGTGAGGCGGTGAGAGCGGGACGCAGCGAGGCGGTGCGGGCGAAGTGAGGAGGCTCGAGGCGAGACGCGGGGTGTGTGAAGCGATTTGGTTCAAAGACGAATTGGGGCACGGAGGGAGCGTTGTGGCGAGGGGGGCGGGGCGAGACTGGGAGAGGTGGGTGAGGCGGGGCGAGGGAGGGTGGGAAGAGGGAGGGAGGGGAGGCGATGGGCCGGACCGAGGTCTCAATGATGGCCACAGAAAGAGGTGGGTCGAACCGGGGGGGCGGGGCGAGGAGCTGGATACCTCGGGTTGGAATGGGGAGGAGCGGGGCCGTTCAGTGGTGGGGGTTCTGCCCGCTGATCGTGAATAACCGCTTCGTTTCCAGAGGGGCCAATGGGACCCCGCCATTGCGGTAGGTGACGGGTGGTGGAATGCTTGGAGGGGGCAAGGGAAAGGGAAGGGAAGGCGCGAGCGCACAGAATACGAAACGTGAGACCGCGAACGCAAAAGCAGCATTTCGATGCTCATTACGTGTTGGACTGGTGTGCTGCAATGTTCGTCAGCCTACTCAAGCAGAGTCGCTACCGTGCGTTGCTGCATGTTAAGCTTTTTTCCGGGCGAGTCGTACAACGAAGCCGGTACTTCGTTTACGTACAGTGACATTCCTATTACTTCTTGGCGTTTACTTTCTCGTGTGAACATTATTTCATCTTACATTATTCAAATGTTACTAGTGCTTTTGTTTTCAAATGCAATATGTTTCTCAAATTGGAAAAAATTAAGAGCAAAATACGAACGCAAGAAAAACTACGTCATGTGAAGTACTAAATAATAAAAGTCAATATGTCCGTGCCTGATCGTACTCTAATTTAGTTCCTGTAGCCTCTTTCCGTCTTGGGTAAATAGATCGTTTTATCTCTGCCGTAATTGCTTTGTCGATCAACTTCGCATTAAATTCATTAATATTCTTTTGTATTTTGAGATGTCTGCATTTGACTTGAAACTACGAGATTATAACTCAGTCGTGGTAAACCGGTTGAGTTAGCTCTTAGCTACTGCAACTGTCTTCGCAGCACTCGAACTGGGAGGTCTTAGGGTTCAAGTTCCGACGGTGGCAGATATTCGACATAGCTAGATAGCGAAGTCAAATTCAGCCGCTGAATGGAGGAGAATTCTAGCGACTGGCTGCTCTGATCGTTGGAGAAGCCACGATGACTTTTCGTGGCTTCTCCAACCAGTTTCAAGCGAACGCCGGAGAAATATCTTAGCAAACGGGCGACACTCCGCGTGTGATATTTCCTTCCTCTTTCTTGTCCCATCTTCTGCAGGTATGCTTCGTACATGCACTTCACTACCGCACATGTCGGAAGAGTGTTCGCCCGAATGGGCGATGCCTCCCTAGAGGAGATACCTAGTTCTCGAGCAAGGTCGGCGCCAAAACTCTCCTCTCCGCCCAGCGGAGGAGAACCCCGCCACCTCGCGGGATAAAACGTAATGGAACTCATAGCCAGGCGAGTTGACGTGCCCGGAAACACCAAAGAACGAATAAATCAGTAATAGTGGACTAATGAATAAACGTAAAATATCAATTTTTCATTTAAGTGCTTATCGATTACGATTCTTTCAGTAAAATTTTGTGCCTTTGCCATTCTTATATGTTGTTAGTGTTCTTTAACTTCTTCCTATCACTAATGACATGGCAATCGGGTTACTAGGGACAAGTATCCAAATCCGGGACCCCAGTTTTTCAAATATTTTTAAATCCAATTTTCTGCAAAACTAAATCAAAGTATATCAATGTATACCTTACTTATACGAATGATATATTCTGTTTAGAATTATTTACCGAGTAGTTTAAGAATAAAATATTTTTTTCGTAAACATTACATTTTGTGATTTTTTAAAAAATATTTTCCTATAAGAGCTTTAAGAAATAGGTAAAATACGAGTAAATTAGGAACACTTTAGCAATATCGCATGTAGTTCTTCAGCCCGCTGAATATTTTACACTGCAAAACATGCTCTCAACATTTTCTTATCCTGGGAGGGAAGTCATCCTTGGTAGAACTTCTAATCCAGAAGAGGACATGTTGTTCGATTCCTCACCGGAGATAAAACCTTCATTTTGCTTTTTGTTTTCATAAATCAGGCAACTGAGAATAAGCCCTTGACAAATTTTTGCTTTTCAGAATGACCGACTGTTCAGCATCAAGTGAATATGTAGATACTTCTGCTTGACTGGGATGCGATCTTTCATCGAACTAATATTTTCGTACTTTCCAATAGGCAAGAGCGCCCTACAGAGCAGCAAATGAAGGGCTCCCATTAGGAACCGGGCCCGGGTTTGGGGACTTTCCTCTAAGCACAAATCCAGTGGTCCCTCTATACCTTACTTAATGTCTATGTTTCAAGAGTATAATTTTGTGTAATAGTAGTTTCCAGAATCCATGATGTGAAATATCCTTGTTTACAGTAAATATTAGTGAATTATTAATACAGCCACAAATACATGAAATGCAAAATTGATGTCTCGTATAAAAAATTGAATAAAAATTTAAGTTTTTTTTTTGGTTTTAAACCACATTAATTATTTCACGAACAGTTTGATAGAGGAATAAATATTTTCAATTGCATTGTGCGGTAAACAAAATGAATTATGGAACACATGAATAATGTGATGCACAAACAAAGAAATATAAGTGCTTTCTAAACAGAATGCAGTATTGAAATGCATCAGCAACACATAATAAATATAACAAACGCTGAAAGGTATTCATATTTTGGAACAATACAAGTTTACAGGAAAACTACTCATAATTTATTTTCTTGGTATCTTCATTTGGTTTGAGCTTATTTGAAACATAATGTTACTAATATAGAGCGGATTTTTAAGTCGTATTTTACTACCACATTATATAATATTTTAAAGTGAATTATACATACATCAGAGCACTATTATGAAAAGTGTTTTATTGGCTATGCAAATACATATTTTGCCAAATTATTATCATAGTAGCACATATATTAAAAGGTTTAAAAAAGAGATAAGGTGCTTATTTTAGGACTACTTAAGATTTTATCAATTTTTCCAGGCCCCATTTTCTTTAGAAAAATCTAGATTTTTCAAACTCAGTGGTCTAAAATAGGTGCAGTGTAAAGTAAAATTTACGTTTTTACTGGTGCGAACATTTTAGAAAAAATCAACAACAAATTCGACCAAATATCACCACAAACTATTTACTAGACCATATTACAAACGCATGCTGGTAGTAGGGCCTACCTCACACTTTCTTCTTAAAGTCAATTTAATTTCATTTGTGCAATAAAAATAAACTATAAATAATAAAAATTAATAACAAATTGAGTAATAAAACACACTCTATTTAGTGCCATAAATTGTAAAACACTGACCGAAAAACGAGATGGAAATACTAAAATGACAAAACTTCGAAGCGAAAAGTAAGAAAAAATCTAAGTCACTGTAGATGTGTGAGAATGATATTTTGAACGTCTTGCAACGATTTTAAAATCTTTGGAAATTATTATCACAATGGACCCTACGTTGGGCACGCCAATCTGTAATGTATTTGCAATTCTGAACTTATAAGTGATTGATACTATTGATCTTATTTATTGATACCCGACTCGCACGTTCTTTACAATAAATATTTCCTACGTGAGCTGAAGTCTCATCCAGTACGGAATTTAAACTTTTAAGAAGAACACAAGATGGTTGATCTGCGGAGTCTATTAATAAAAATCATCTTTCATGTTTCGATAACACGACGTTATTTATTGCTGCTATTTTCATGCCTCATTTACATTTTGCGTTATAAATTATTCAGTATGCCATCAAATTGAATAATGATTTTGTTAATTAAAGGCCTTTACTTTAATAAAAAATGTCTTAAAGAGAATGATTTAGCTATCTTGTGAAATGTTTTTCGTGACGCATGAAGTCGAAGTCGTTACCCGTAGCCCACGCTGCCGAAGTGAAGAATCTTCCCCGAAGAATCCCGTCGACTACCAGTAAGCATCTGATCTTCTCCTTGGTGTTGAAATTATGTTCAAGTTAATGTCCTAAATCTAATATTAAACAGTTTACATTGTTGACAAAATAGTTACTCGCGAATGTCTCAGGTGGTCATCCTAGCATGAGACTGCATCCGTTCACGATAACTAAACATTCTATCTGCTGAACTACTAATATGACCAGCAATCTTTACATGTGCTCGCGAAGGGGACTAAATATCTTCTTAAATACTTGCGACTGCGACCAACTAGCTTTGCATGTGCTCGCGACATCGACGAAATATTTTCTGCCAAAATTATGGCTGCCATGAAGCTCTCTCTAAACCTTCGTTTCCGATTGTTTTCCAAATTGTTTGTAATTTTTCTATTTGCTGTAACTCGTTTCCAGATAGTCATCTATTTTTCTCGGTGACTACGCCTTTACTAAAACCTGTCATAATTGGTTGTCCATCTTGTCCATCCTTGTATTTTCACTTGAATATTTCGAGATATCATGACTCTTGAGCCTCAATTACTTCAGCAGTCGAAAGGCTCTTAAATCCAAATAAATAAATAATTAAATAAATAAATAAAAAGGGTTTCTTAGATATTTTTCCACTGATAACGTTGTAGTTTAATACAATTGATATTACCAGCTGTTCTTCTCAGTCGTTTTATCAAAGTGAGATATTTGTAAAAAGACCTCTGTCTTTGTCTGCCGTTCTTGCCTAGCTTGAAACTGAGACATACCCAGATATCTATCTCAAGGATATTATTGAGTAGAATAATATGAAATAGTAGAGAATCGCTAAGAAGTCAGGTGACTCTTCAAAAATAATAAAAATATGTTCTATAAACATCCATGTCCGAAATCATAACTATGTTTATTTTGCCCTAGGAATCTCCAATGACACATGTCTATTGTTAATTTCGGCCTCGAACATGTCTAAGTCCTCATATTTACATCACAAAATTTGCATCTCATTTTTCAATGTTCAACATAGCTACCCAATGTCCTCTTTGTAAATGCAACATTTATACTTTCGCTCCCTCCAATGCTTCGAAATGAGCCTCTATTTCATATTATTCTACTCAATAATTTCCTTAAAATAGGTATCTGGGTATGTCTCAGCATCATGCTAGGCAAGACGGGAGGCAGAGACCGAAGTCTGTTTACAAAATCTCACTTTGATAAATAGACTGAGAATGACAGCTGGTAATATCAATCGTATTATATTACAAAGTTATCAGGGGGGAAATATCTAAGCCAAATTATTTATTTATTTGGATTGAAGAACCTTTCGACTGCTGAAGTAATTGAGGCCCATGAGTCGTGAATCCTTAAGAGGATGGTAGCAATATTGAAGTGAATGGTGGCACGCCTGACAGGGGCAATGAGATAACCTCGAGAAAACTTGCCGCCAATCGGCTCTGTGGACTACAAATTCCACATGGATTGGTCAGTGAACGAACCTGGGTCCTAGCGATGGAAGACGTGTTCGCGTCCAGTACCGTCCGTACACCATGAGCTTCCTGAAATGAATGCTTACGAAACTGATGCTTTTTCATTATTTTACATTTTATATTCAATCTCTAAGAATAAAATATTAGAAATTATTCATTAGTTGAATTAACAAATTTGATATCACAAAAAGTTATTAGATGTCTGCTTGAGACAGAATATGTCCTAAGTGGCTGATCATGCTGTTCTTATAGAATTCGTATTTTCTTATGCGAGGAAAGTCCTCTCAGTCCAAGGGACAGCATTCGTCTGCGAGTTAGCACTTTCAGTTCAAACTATGATCAGCTTGAAAGATTGACTTGATAACGTCTATTAGCAGCATAATCCCCCCCCCCCCCCCAACAACAACAACTTTATTTTGACGCGTTTCTCTGAGTAATCGTCTTCTTATTACAAGGATGAACTTCATTTAGGAATTAATTATTTATGTAATTTTTTCAAAAAGAGGTGAGTATAGAACAAAGAAATTATTAAAGAAGGTCGAGCGCACTCCTCTGGAACGAGTGGACTTAATTTTTAAAAGATCATTACTCAGCAGGATTTAGCAACTTTTACTTCAATGTTATTTTTATGAATTCTCCTTTTAAAACGGTATTCAGACGAATTCATTTTTACTCTAAGAACCGTCTTGGAATATTATTGACTTCAAACATTCTGGATGAAGTACGTTTATGAAACGGTATATGATGCAGACAAATGAAGAACAATCATCTACATTCTTCCCGTAATTTATATTATTCTGCTGAACTGTGCAAGCATGAGTGATGTCCTTATGCTGCAAAACTGTAAGGTATGTTAAGAATATACTACATTGTATCTTTAACGTGTGTAATATTAAGTAGCGCATTTTTTGGCAAAGCCTATTATTTGTGTTCTGCTGTACGACAACGGGAATGACCAAAACCGTTATGCAAATCGTTCCTAGAGAAATATTTTTCTGAAGATTTCAAATTGACCGGAAGTTATATTTATTCATGTCTCCTAAATCGATTTACAAAATAATTACTTTATTTTGGTAAAAACCGCATACATTTTAAAATATTAGTGATTTATAATTCCACATGTCACACTGCGGAACTGCGTTAGCGTTTAATAGAGTTCACGCTTTTCTCGTACATCAGCAAATAACATTTGCAAATATAAATAAAATTTAAAAAATTACACGTCATCATTTATGTGCGATAAAATACACCCATTAAAAGTCCCAGCAGGCAATTCTAATTTCAATTAATGAGCTCATAGTTTCGCTCCCGAGATTTAACTGCTGCGAGTGTCGTTTGCAGAGGCCACGCCGTGCGCCGCTGCGCTAGGATACGCACGCCTGGCCGCGCGGGGATAGTGCGTAGCTCCTATCGCACGCGCTGCCGCGTTTGGCACACGCATCACGTGCGCGCAGTGTCAATATTCATTACGTCGATTCCCATCGCTTGGTCCGACGGGTCACGTATATTATAGAAATTAACTGCAAACTAATTAGAGCAGTGGTATATTTATTATGTTATACTACTTAAAATATAATTCATTTGAGGCATGACATATTTCCAATTAATCAACTGGTATGTAATACCTCTTCCCATAATTATATTTATCTCGCGTTCCATAGAGGACTAGACACGAGCGCAAACCAGCTGCGATGGAGGATGGATCGTGATTTTGGGTAACTGATTAAATTTTGACCTCAACTAGTGTGAAGACAAGCTACATTGATTTGGATATTCGGTGGAAAACGTATTTATGCCCCGTAGAATGGTTGTTAATTTTCCCTAGAAACGAGATTTGCCCGTTTAATATTAAATGTATTTAGATAATTTATTAAATTGAGTTAGGTACATTAAAGCCGATGACATACCTTAATTTTTAGAATTCCATTTCAACAGAACAACAGGAGACTTTGCTAGCATTTTTGACTTGATAACGTCTTTCACAATTGTAGATTTCTCCACAGTCTCGCTCTCAAAATAGTATATTAGATAGTTAATGTTAAGATACTTCTTCGTTGCCATGAAAAATAAATCTCTTTGTTAATACTAAACGTCTCCTGTAATGTTGTTTGAAACGACTGTTTGAAATTAATTTTGTTATTATGGGAATTATTGTGATATTACAATGACAGCACTTATTAATAAAAGGATATACTCGCATTTTAAAAATGGTCGTCCTCTTCTCAGAATATTTGATCAACCCAAATGTGGTAACATTAGACGTATTAGGATGTTATTAACAAAGAAACTGCTTCATGGGCATACACGAACGAGAGTATGTTACATATTCAACAAACGTTGTAGCATGGATAGCTACCGAAACTTGTGCCTCAAGAGATCATTAGCAACCTGTGAAATAAAGCAAATATAGAATCGGTTCTCTTTCAAGGTATTCGGGTTTAGACCATCCTGCTGTCGTCCTCAAGCCTCGGCCTCAATTCACCTCCATTTGTCTGCCAGCGATGACATTCTGCGTCCTCGTGAGTGAAGTATCTATCTAATTTACCGCTGTTACTCCAGAGAGCGACCCTTAAATAATGGGTCGTTTAAAAATAGAATATGAGTAAGCCGGCGGTGTGAAAGCAGCGGGCTGCAGACTGGGAGGCGGTTTGGGGCAAATGGACCGAATGAAAAACGCAGGCTCGAGCCTCGCTTAATTGCCGTGCAAGGCGCATTAATCAGGTGCGGTGCGGGCGCGGGACGGCGGGGAAGTGGGGGGTGGGGTGAAAAAGGGGACGCTCAAGTCCCCAACCCGCTGCGGGACCTTCGTCCCAAGGGGTGGGAGTGGTGGGAAAAGAGGGGAAGTAGGTTTCTAATATCTCGCGGACCGTGATATTTTTCACGTAACGCGACTCGCAGCCATATATATTTTCGAATTCTAGAGGCCAAGGGTCAACCGGCGTCGTATTTTTCTGCCTGTAGCCGGAACTGCCCCTCCCCGCCCCCCAGAACCAAGGCGTCGGGCCCGCGGGACGCCTGCGGCGCCGATCCAGCGACTGGCCGATATTGGTCGGGTCCGCTGCCGTCTGCCATTGCCGGCACGTTGCTGCCAGGCCCTCCCTTTTCCGTTTGCGTCGGTTTTTATTTGTTTGTTTGCTTACTTTTGTGTTTTTAGCTCGTTTTCTTTCGGCGTCTTTTTTCTCCCTCGCTGCTTTGCTGGATTCTCAGATCAAGCGTTTTTGCAATATCTTGCCTTTTGCTGAAGAAATTCAGACTGCTTTTGCAGGTTTTTGCGATAAGAATGTTGTGCTGCTGTGTTCTTTAACTTGAGTTCTTTTTGTGGTGCGTACCTTTGAGTTGAATTCTATAGCCTTCGCGTGGAATACTTTTAGATAAGATTCTGGTGGAAAAACAGTAATTTGGAACCTTTTAAGTAAAAAGGAAAGTGGAAATTAACACACGTGAAGATGGAGAAAGAACACAATATTTCCACTTGTGTATGTTGCACACTGTATGACTTTTAACACTCATTGTTTTTCAACAAAACGCTTACTTTAATTCTTCTTCATTGCGAATGATATATTTCTTTGTAGGTGAAGTGTAATGAAATTTTTTTCTGCGTTTTTCCTTTACACCTACATTTATTGTGTCTTTAAACGAATTAAAAGAAGAATAATGTATGACTTTTAGACTCATTGTTTTAGAAAGTATTTCCTTTCTATAACTCTTCTAATTGCAACGCACGAGAAAGTGAATCGTCGGTGAAATTGAAAGCGAGCGAAAGAAGACAAATTTTTCCCACGCAAATAAACGTCAAATGACGGAGAAAATTTCAGTTTTAATCGATTGAGCCCCAGATGCTCGTTGGAGACTCGGAAAAATAGACCTGCTTTCGAAGTCAAGCGAAAGTGTTTTCTACCATTTATTTCCGTCAGCGGCGTCTCCCGGGGCCGTATATCGCAATGAGAGCGCCTGGCTTTGTTCGGGTCTTTTAGGCCTGTCGCGCGATCCGTCCCTGCGGCGCGCCATCCTTCCGCTGTCGTTCTGCGCTCGCTATCTCGGCGCCCGCCCCGCCCTCCGCCCAGCGCTTTCAGGGCGCGCGTCTCTCGCTGCCTGCACATGCGGGCTCTTTCCGTGACAAACCTCTCGCGTCACTCCACCTCTTTCGCTTAGATAACAATCGATGGTTCGGGAGTACTGTGCCGCACAGAGAATGTTCGGTTCGTCGTATCTCTCAACGACTCTCCGATCGTTCTATTCAACTTGTAACCGCCGTACGAATCGCTTACAGTTGACACATGTTGGAGGCTGCGCGAAACGACTGGAGTTCGGTAATAGAAGACGAGATGAAGACGTCCGTTATTTGGAGTACATCAGCTCCCTCCAAGCTCAATTTTTCACGAATTTTCGTAAATCCGCTTTTAAATACTAAGAAAATGATGGCAGTTAGGTTCTTTGTATCAGGTAAGGTCGTCAAAAAATCGTCTAAGTTTGCTACTACTGGACAGAGAAATACTCCGTAGGCTACCATCTAATAGATTTAAGAAGAACAGAATTGAAGATAGTTGATGACTAGAGCACGGAAATCCAGGCATTGATTTTACCTAAAATTGGCCGGCAAAAGTCATGTAAATAATGAAAAATCACATTTAAAAGGGATTAGTGCAAAAATTAATTATTAAAATGATTGACATTTTTATTCTAACTCTAAAATTTATATTATCAGTTAATGTGTAAGGAAACGATATTTTCTTTGTAATTATAATTCCACACAAGCATCCGGTATGATGGCTACGAATGTGTTGTAATCGCGACGCCGTCTCATCGAAATTATAGTATGGACACCCTGTTGAATTGTGCAATGGCATCCGTGAAAACAAACTATATTTTTCGTTTTCCGCACTCGTGTAATCTCAATAACTGCGAATAGTATATCATATACAGAGAGCTGTCCTGGAAAGTGATCGGACGCCATACTCGAAAGTAGGATGGGATTCTTTGTGCGCGAACAAAGTCTGTCGGCATCAATAAAAAAATATTCATTGTTATAATCTTTATTTTTCATATAAATTTTAACATCCAAAAAGACAAAACACTATCGTGCCTTCGTGTTGTACAAGCTTGCAGGTAGGTATCAGCTTGATCGAGATCGGTGCCAGGAGAAAAAAAGGCAAAATAATGACGTAAAAGAGTGAAAGACAATGATAAAACAAAATGGCAAAAATAGCCAAACGAATATATACTGAATCATTTCCAGAAGTAGAATTAAATGATTCATATTGTTAAGTCTTGAAATGGTTACAATAACAAAACGGCATTTTGCCAAACTTCCGAGCTCTACTACTGACATAAGAGAACGCAACCCGCGGTACACGAGTCGAAGCAAAAATCGTTCCATTCTCTACGTTGCCTTCTAAACATTATGTAGAACATTATGAAACGACGATGTAATGATGGGTATTAATACACGAGTGTGATATTACGATACGAGCGAGTATTGTAAACTTCATACCAGTGTATTAATACCCATTACATAGTTTCATTTGGTACTTTTTCTAAGATTTTTATAAGTTAAACTTTTACATTGAATCGTTTCGTGGCAGTTTACGAGCAGGATTCAGCCAACGCCACATAGTGGACAGCTACCCGACCTGCCGCAGGTGGCTTTTGTTTACCAGTGCGAGAGAGTACAAAAGTTGCTCTTACAATAATTCCGAGGTCACCATTTTCGCTTTTTCTCTTATTTCTGAAGGTGCTAAGCCCTTATCTGATTCACTAGACATTTCAAACTAAAGAATTGGCCGGTTTTAAAGGACAAACACACGGCAGCAACATATAACACACAATAACTTGCGTTATGATCTTAACGTCAGTCAAATGTTCCCTCTACCACACTACTACTGCGCTAGCACCACTAGCAGAGTGGTAGTTATTGGAGAGAACATTTGACTGACGTTAAGATCTGAAAACAAGTCATTTTGGGTTATATATTGCTGCCGTATGGTTGTTCTTAAAAAAACAGCCCAATTATTTAGTTTAAAATGTGGTGTTGACACCTCTATAAATAAGAGAAAAAGCGAAAATGGTGGCGTCGGAATTATTTCCGCAACTTTCGCATCAGTCCCTGGCAGGCGGTCTGGTAAAACAATGCCACTTGAGGTGGTATGTAGTTGTAGTGTAAGGAGCTGTCCTCTAGGTGGCCTAGGCAGAATCCTCCAAGTCAACTGCAACAAAACAATTCAGTGGAAAAGTTTATCTTATAAAAGATTCCATAAGTCGTATAAAAAGAACCGTATGAAACTCGATGTAATGGGTATTAATACGCTCGTGCGAAGTTTACAATACTCTCTCGTGTCGTAATATCACCCTCGTGTATTAATACCCATCATTACATCATCGTTTCACAATGTACTATTAGTACTCAGAGAATGCGTACCTACGCTCAGTTTTTAGCCCCTAATGACGTGACGCACAGATCAGAGTTTGGCAATTAAAAGTTGGTTTTCATTACCAAGTATTTTTCATACTTAAACAATTAATCCAAAGTGACCAAATGTTTGCACGGATCCAGCTACTATTGTTGAGTTCCAAAAGCCCGACTCCCTTTCACTCAATTTTTTAAAATATTTTTTCATAATGTAACCCTTTTAGACGTAATAAAAGATAAAAATAAATAAATATTTGCAAACGTTTTGAGATTTCTGTTATTTCAAAATTTAAAAACAATGTGCATGTGTTTCTTTGTTAACAATTTACTTAGAAGCAGACATTAAGAGTAAGTGTATAAGCGAGATCTTTTGGATATTGCTTGCTTAATATTTAAGTGTTTTCTGTGAACAAACATGAATTAATAATTTTGAAATGGATTACGTTGGAAGTCAGAGAAAATATATTACCTTATCCTATCGCCTCGTTGCTTACGAGCTCAGAGTGAGTAAAACGGCTCATATCATATAGAAAGGATGCCTAGCAACAGTTAGGTCAACAATACGGAGGATTCAAAGTAGTATTTGTATTATTCATCAACGATTGAAGATAAATATCAATTTTCAATTACTTTATTCTCTTTTTTATCATTTTCTTTTTCTTTCTTCTTTTTCTTCTCCTCCTCTTTGTTTTACATCTTTTCCTCCCTCAGCCCATACCTCCTCCCATCTTCAATTCTAATACTTTCGGGAATTTGTTAATCACGCTTAATTTCGAAAATCTTCATTGCGGCCCGATTCCTACTTTCAATAACCGCTCAGCGCAAATGTAACAAACCACGCAATTGCTACCGCGGAAGTCAATATTCACAACATATACCACCGAAGTAAATGCTATTAATCATACAGGCATGCTTAAAAGAACGTCAAACTTTTAGAAAGATGATGGGTTAAAATAAAACATACGTTACTCCTGGGTAATTGGACATTTTAGTGAGAGTTAGTGGTCGCGATATAGTGCTCGTGAATAAATAACTCCCACATCATGGGCTGTTTTTTTTTTCACTTGTAAAATAAATAACTATTGAAAATATGAAAACGTGCAGGTTTAAAGACGACATTCATTTCATGTAAAAAGTATTTTCTCTCGGTATTTCTTATTGTGAAAAACGTAGATTAGTTTCAAACGTTTTCGATGACCCATATATTTTTATACCTGTTAGTTCGCTCAATAAATCTTGTCTCCATCTGCTCGAATTCTCTTTTGTTCCTGTTCCTATTCTATCTTTCTTCCAATTCCATATTTATCAATCTCCCTTGCAACGCTCAATCTTGCCGTTTCTTGTAGATTCTTTGACAAAAACTGCCACTTTGAGTGTGCTCGACAGGTCCGCCGCGCCCTTTAAAGCCCTGTTTGGAGTGGATGGAAAAGTAAGTTATGTGCCTCCTACCTCGTCTATCAGAGTGAATCAACGTCTGATTCCGCTTTGTTCCTACCTGGATGCCCTTCCGAAACCTTAATCTTGATCGTGTTTTTGTGCAATATTTAATAATTCATAGAGAAAATGCTTAGACGTAAGTTAATGACTTTTGTTGTTTCGTGGAAAAATGTTGTATTGCTTGCTCTCCAAAGTAAAATTAGTTTTGGCTTTTAAAATGTAAAATCAGAAAAATATTTTTTATCTGCACTTGATGTAACACTGATGAATTTGTTATAAATAAAAAGATCAACGGTCCCATGTAAGACTTCATAAAAGAAGTGAACAAATGTTGGCGGTTCCTACAGTTTTTTACTTTGTCAGTGAGTTTTCCAATTGTACAAAGTTACAATAATGTTAATAATAGCTTTTAACTCGCATTCATTCATTATTCAAAGCTGTTTTAGAATACAGAATTGATAATGAAATTAATAATAATTTGATGACTAGTTTTAAAACTTGCATGTTGTTAGGATTAATCGGGGGGAAATGTTGGCTATTCAAGGATTGGAGATATTTTATTTTTTATTTATTTAGTCAAAAACAGTCAAAGACTGTATGTGACGTATGGGGGAGAAAATCAATTCAAATCAATCAGTAAATCAATCAAACATATTAACCAAATTTGCCTTTTCTACTCATAAAGCATTCAAACCGTTACCGTTTCGCAAGGCACATGCGATTTCTACAGTGGACTTCTTATATACGAACGTTATTATAGAATGTAATGGAATGTGAAGTGTCTAAATATTTCTGCATACGACTGTTTTATTAGACAAAACGTATATTTAGACAAGACGTTTTATTTCATATTCCTTTTTTCAGTTAACTATCTTTTGGCGTAAACGATGAAATCTTCCTTAAATATTTCAAGAATAGGCAACAATAATTGCATTTGTTGCACACTTCTTTCTCAAAAAATGTGTGGATCAACGGAACCATAATATACATGTCACTGAGCACATTTAATTGGGTATCTCTTCAAGAGATACCCAATTAATGTATTGAATTTTTACTCAATTAATACATTTATGGATTAATAATTTCATGGTCTCTTCCTACAAAAAGTTGTGAACAATTCTCAATGTAACAGAAGTTGATCACTTCTACCTCTGCCTAATGATTTGTTGTTTTTTGCCTTTGTGAATTAATTTAACTTACGCGACTAGCTTCAACTTTGTAAATGGACGAAGAAAATTAAGATTTAAATAGATGCACACGGGCCAGAATATTTATGAATATCATAGTATTTTGTTGTTGATCTTACTTTTGAGTTTTATTAAATATTTGCATAAGTTTGTTGTACAATTATTTGCGTTAATTGGACGAACACACTAATCAATCAATTAACATAAGTCAACATACGTACAGATTTAAGAGTAAAAAACATTTTATACTTACCTATCACTCAAAAAAGGTTTTTTAATATTATTTCCTAATTTTTTACAAAGAACAGATTGTAAATATGCAGAAGCGAAAATAAAAAGATGGAATAGCCTAAACGGTATATTTTAACTAGAATTTCTTTATGAGTGAACTCTCTTGTAAAAATAAGGGGTTTCCAATATACAGGTATTCTTCCACAATGGTTTAGCCCGGAATCAAGTGCAAATCACTCGAAAATAACGAGAAAATGTGCTTCACATTTTGCGTGCTAGCGAAATATAAGTTTCGGAAAACGCTTTATGGACCCTGAGTTTTCCACAAATACTTCCTTCTGACTCTTCAAATCTTATTTTTTACATCATTATAATCGGAGTAAAAGTAGTGAAGAATTGCGTTTGCTTTAAAATGAGTTATTTCAATTTATCTTAAAATTATCAAAGTTAACGGATAATTGGAATATTTTAAGCTTTAATGTTATTTTTTGAATGCTTTAAGTACATAAGGAAACTTTCTCCTTTATTTTACCCTAATCTTTCCCTTACAGGTACCAGAAATAGGGACTTCGTTGACCTGTTAGCTTAAATTCAAAGGAAGAATCAGGAAAATCGGTGTAATAGGAGAAGGCTCGAAAGAGCATCGTCAATAAACGTAAAGTAGTTTAAATATGTATACAGATTAAGGGCTCGTTATCTCTTGGCATAATTCACTTTTCACGTTTTTGAAAATGTTGCTATAGTTGTTTTCTCAAATGGATGCCATATATTTATTAACGTCATTAGGGCGACGTAGAGCCAAAAGTGCAATTGATGTTATAAACCGAGGCGACTTTGGACTTTCGGGAGTTAGTACGAAATAACTTTTCTTTATACAGTATTACAGTACCCATATAGTAATAGCTATATACTGATAGCCTATACTATATACTGATACTGATACTGATACTGCAATATACTTATAGCTAAAGAATCTACGTCTTCTTAGCTATCACTCTTTTGCTTTCGTTGTTTTTAACGGTTAGCAGCTGTTAAGAGCGGTCTTTCAACCCTGTATTTGATGCAATGTCACTATAATAAACAGTATTTGGAAAATCAACGAATAATATTGACTTGTAGCTCGTAACCTGATACTTTTTGAAGGGCAAAGTGTTATCCCACAATTTTGGGAAAGCTGAGTTACTAGCATTAAACAAATCTTCAAATATTATTCTTTTAATGTAAAATTTTATTTAAATCTAATATATGCCGTGCTTAAAAGTGTACTGAGTTACATTATGAAAGTGTTAGTAAAACCTCAATATCTCAGAACTATGTCAATGTGAGAGAGCCCCTTGTTCTACTGAGCCCTTCAATTTATACTTGTATGATTGTTTACTGTTGTGTACAGACGTTATGGTACTCTGCATTACAGTATAGTAGCACTGGATTTAGGTTACAATCACTTAAGTGTGAGATCTATTGAATATAGCTCGGAAAGATTACTGCTCGTAGGATCTGCATAGAAGACTACAGGCAGAAACATTCGTGGCCAGTGGAAACAAACACATTCTCTACACAGAGACCGGGAGCGGTGGGTCAGTGCATCAACTGATGTTGCTGCAGCACCTCAGACCTGGAGGTCCTAGGTTCGAGTCCCGACGGCGGCAGAATTTTCGACCCTAGCTTTTTAGCTTGGTCGAATTCAGTCGCTATCTGGAGGATAATTCTAGCAACCGGCTGCTGTGATCGATAGTTTTCCGTGGCTTGCGACCAACACCAGGCGAATGCCGGGGCAGTACCCTAACAAATGGGCCACAGACCGCGCGCGATCTTTCCTTCTTTCTCCTTGACATATCCTTACCCCTTGCACACACACTTACACTAACATACACTACACTACCACACATGACGGTAGTCCGGTCTGGGACTTACAGCTTGTCCCAACTGGGGCGGTGCACCGCTGGTGGGAGATGCGTGGTTGGGGAAAACCCCGCTAGTCGACGGTAGATCGGCGCCGGATCTCGCCATCCACCGGGGGAAGATCACCGACACCTCCCGTTGAAAAAACTAGCACTAAACTTACGGGACTAATGATCTCAGTAGTTGACGCGCCCGGTATCCCAATCAATCAATCACTACACAGAGAGCAATGAAGGGCACAGAAGAGCAGAGTGAAAGCTGATTTCTGAAAACACAGTTACGGTCATTGAGCGCTTAAAGAAAAGTTTGACAGAGGAGAACATTATATGTTCAGAATGGCTTACTGTTACTAATCACAGTCCCACCCTTCTGTATGTTTACCCCGAACCTTAACTGTATTCGAATTTACAGTGTGGCAGTAATTGGAGTGGTCAACATAGGGGAGCTACGCCTACAGCTTTGTTTCTAAGCCAGTTATTATTGCACAGACGTATATAATAGTATTTAAAACATTCTTATATTCATGTAAAAACATTTAACGAACAAACTGATATTTGAATAAATTTAAAAAAACACATCGCACGAGATATAATGAATTAATATTACGAAATTAATTTATTTCCTTAAAGTATGTTATTTAAAAATATATCATTTTCAAAGAAAAAGAAACCAAATGAGCCATATATTGACTTCATGCAAAATGCGTTGAGATGTGAATACTTTTAATGAGTGAGACCGGTAGACCGAATTTTATTACCGCTTTACCATGAATGGTTGTTTAAATTTTTCTGTTCCCATACTCGAGAAATATATGTAGGGGAAATACTCCTAATCCTGGCAAAGAAACTTTCTTTTGCGGACTCTCAACGAGCGGCGGGATTATTCTTCACAACGATACCACTAGATGAGAGTTACTTCGTGGAAGTGCGTCTCCCGGCAGTTAGCGCTCTGGCAGTTGGAGTTCATCCTCACAAGTGTTCCAATTTACCCAACGCTCTGCTTTTCTTTTCTCCTCGCGTTTCTGTCTAGTTGCCGCTCTCGCATGCTCTTTCTTGTCTCTTTCCCTCTCTCTCCTTACTCTGTCTTCCGAACCGCATGTCGGCGCCCCGCAGCCTCGACAAAGCTCCCTGTTGCGGTGGTCGCCAGCTGCAGCGCTTTTCAATTTTCTGCGGGAAATTGCCGTTGTACCGGTGGCGTGTCTCGATTTTATTGGCCATGTTTCTTTCGCTGGAGGCGCCCTCTCTTTTCCTCATTTCATTAGTTACCGCGCTACTAGCAACCGCTTATAATTCATCAATCACAGCTTTCCAGTGGGGAAAATGAACGTATATCAAGGAAATGTTCTGATGACGTTCGAACTGCAATGAGAAAAAGAATTGACGGGAATGAAATGTCAGTCCGTGATATTGTGCTGCAATGTGAATCGTATTAAGTATTGCAGTTTTGTAAACAATACATCCCGTCAACATTGTACAGAATTATATTATTATAGAAGTAATTTTTTCTCGATGTTCACACAATCAGCAACATCCGCTTTAAACTTATTCTCGTGACACTCTAGAAATGAAATTTCTAACCTGATCTATATAATCCTGAGATTTTCAATACATTTGTTCCTAAAATACTTGTGGCATATCTCAGTAAATTTTCTCGTTTCTACATTTAATGTACATTTTGTAAGATATTTTTAATGGATGTATTTGTTGGATGTTTGACCGTATTTTTAAATTACCAACTTAATGTGCGTCATGGGCTTTTGATGTTTTTAAATTTACTACTCTTCAGTATATAGAAAATAGATCCAATAGGCATTGCAGATCCAGTCATCGAATACCATTGTTGGCAGGCATTTAGTCAGGAGAAGCTAATAGAATAACTCTAACACACGAAACAGAGAACACGTTAATTATAAATAATATCACGACAAAAATAGCAATACTTGACGATTTGGCGAACGACTTGACGGCGTGACGAACTTGACGAAAAATGTGCGCCTTTCATCGCTTAAACCAACATTTTAACAAATCAAACAGACTGGGTGATATTCTTTTGACACTTTTTTAGTTTGTATTTTATGCCGATTTCAACTTGCTGGAACAAGTATTATCAAACACGAAATTCTTAGTAATTCTTTTCTTCGTTACTGAAACCTATATTTTTCGTTATTAATGTTTCATAAGTTCGGGTTCTAATTAACTTTCAGATTTATGTTAATGTGACAAACACTTATAAATAAATGTATACCATTATTTATTTACTTCACTTCTCCCCATAGCACGTCATACAGTTTTAACTGTTTCTGACTTAAATAAATAAAAATAAACTTATTTATAATTTCTCGAAACATAACCTTGAAACTATCTCTTGCGTAGTTTCTCAAAATCTAAGAGTTTTTCAAATACAGGCGATCTTAAAACTACTAATTTTTAATATCAATCAAATGGCCTTGTCTCAAAGATGAACTCAAGTTTTGTCTCTCAACTTTTTATGTGCTTACCTTCGTTCCATTAAAAAATAGTCATATAATTTCATTTCAATTAAATGGGTCCAAAACGTAAGGAATCATGAAATAATTTTTATTAATCTAATACTGTGCATAAAATGTATGTTAATTATACGAAAACTATTGTAAACTTTGACCTATAATATTTTGTATTTAATTTCTGAAATTTAAAAAAAAGTGTTTGTAGAAATGGAAACTAAAGTACTTAAATCGATGAATACAGTAGCGTATTGTTTCGACCAACATTGAAGTCATGCCCAGATATCTCAAGGAACTTATTGAGTGGAATTATAGGGAATAGTAACTCATTTCGAAGTATTGGTACTCAGGAGTGACAGTAAAAGAGTAGTTTGCTATATTTACAAAGAGGATACTGGGTAGGCATATTGAATATGAAATATTAGATACAAATATTGTGATATGAACAGTAAAACTTAGAAATATTGGAGGCCGAAATAAACAATAAATATGTGACATTGGAGATTTTTAGGACACAATAAACATAGCTGTGATATGAGACGTGAACATTTGAATAATATAAATTTTTATTTTTAAAGCGTCACCTAACAAAATGCAAGTAATATAGACAGGCAATGATGACAGATTTTAGTAAAGACATAAGCGTCATTAGAGCCATCTTGACTCTTCACTATGGGCCATCGCGAAATGAGTTGCAGCGAAGAACAAAGTTACTAACAAACGAAAACGAAAGTGACGTGTTGAACCAGAGCCATCATTTTGCCAGAAATTTGGTCGCCGGTGTGAGTGATTAGTGGTTATTTTAATAGTTCAGCAGATAGGAACGTTTAGTTTTCGACAACGACAGCAGTCTCGGGTAGAGATGTCCACCTGAGACATTCGTGAAGAACTATTTGTGTGAACAGTGAAAGTGGTTTAATATTAGATTTAGGACATGAACTCGAACACGAACGTTAACATTAAGAAAGATCAGAAGATCGCAGGGGCTCGACGGGATTCTTCTTAACTTCGGCAGCACGGGCTAAGAGGACATCAACTCCTCAAATTGTGAGCGCCACGCAAAACATCTTGCAAGATAGCCAAATTATTATTTGCAAAGAACTTATAAGACAATTTTTTCATTAAAGTAATGGCCTTTAATTAGCAAAATACACGTTAAATTTGATGGCATGCCGAACACTTCATGAAGTAAAATACTGTACATAATACATGCAATAGCATCAATAAAAAATATAATTGTGTTATTGAAACATGAAGGCTGATTTTTATTAATGGACATACTCCATAGATCAACCATCTTGTGTTCTTCTTAAAAGAATAAATTTTGAGCATTTTCCTAGCCCGTTCTGCGTGGGACGTCGGTCCACGAAAGTAATATTTAATTGTAAGAATGTGGAAATCGAGCATCAATAAATTACTAAAGTTCTGAATTGCAAACAGATTTCGGATTGGTTTGCACAAAGTCGGGCATACTGTATTAATAATTTCCCAGATATTTTACATTCGTTTCAAATTCACTATGCCTAGCGTGTATCAGATTGTATTAAAGATTATATTAAATATTGATATTTTATTCGTGATTATTGTCATATTGTATTATTTTATTCGTGAATTATATTTTTTTAATTATTTAAATCGTTTAATATCATTTAGCACGATTGATTGTAGCGTTATTCAGAAGTAAATTCGAGAAATCAATTATTGTTCATAGTTTCATGAAAATGCATGATTTTTATATTTAAAACATTAAGAGTTATCCTTTAGAAATAAATTTGAACCAAATTTCGTTATTATTGCTTTGGGTCCTAGAGGAGTTATGGCTTGTTATCATTAACAGATGTAATAGTATAAACTTTAAATTTTAACAAAAGCGTAAAATTAATAAAATTAACGTTATCTGGCGTAATTTGTTCATTACGTCGTTTGGTTGTGTCCAATACTTCTTTTAGAAAGTCTTGATCTAATGCATGCAAGTATGTATTAGTGTGAGATTACAGTAAACAAAACTAAGATAGTAAGATTTTCAAGTTCGAAGATTGAGTTTTTTTCATTGCAAAGATTAGAAAATGTATTTAAACGCAATGTCCAGCAGTCGTTTGAAAATCGTTTTAGAATTGAAATTGATAAGAAATTCTAATTTATTAATTTTTATATTATTTTTTCTTTCTACGTGTATCTTTACAACCAAAAATGAGAGATTACAATTATATGTAGTACGTCAGGTGTTTTAATTCTATGCATTACGTTTTTAAATGAAGGTGGATAACAGGATTTCCTGCAATCGTTCAATGCAGCATTTATGTGCTTGATAGGTACACAGCATTTTAATTACATTTTCAAAAACCACTTTAACTCTGCGTTCACACTGAATAGCGATTGTTTTGCCCCAAAATTTGTAAACCACCTCCTGTTCATTGGCCTGAAGAATAAGCACTGAACAACATAAAACATTTTTGAAAGAATGTTGTGTAGAAAATTGACATTATTTTATTTAAGGAGTTAATGAGAATTTTTTGCAATAGCTTACTTAATGTTAGTGGTATAGAAGTTAACAGATTACTTTTAATTGTCCCTGACAGTTGATAGTACATTGTAGTTGTCTTTTAAAATTATTTGCATACGGCCTATTAACTTCTCTGTGATATTACCTTTTATTTGAGTAATTCCTTTTAGATAGAAATAAATGTTCGGCATTTAAGCTTTACTCCTACTCTATATCACTACTCATATTCATATCGTTGGTCAAGGAAGATGAAAAGCCAAGTCCGGTAATGCTAACATTGACATGTTGGTACAAATCGTCGTACGGTTATTTGGTTTTTACAGGCCGTGCTTCTTCCAAGCGTTTAGGAGCTTAACATTCCCATTGAAAACACAAACTGCCTCGCTTTTCTTGGGCCCACTCTTGGGCCAGCACTTAATCCTTGTTGGGGCAGCTTTATTCGCCGGTCGCGATCATCCTTTGTCGCTGGCAGCGGAGGCCCAAGCCCCATTTCCTTCCTTCGCTTTCGTCGCCCCCCCCTCCTTTCCCCTCTGGGTCTTGCGCACGTTCCCATCTTCCTGCCCCCACCCTCCCTCTTCCCCCACCCTGCTGCACACTCTTTGCGAACGGTGGATTCATTATTACCCCTTTCCTCACTTCCTCATAAAGGTCAAAATTGCCTCTGCGGTACATTTTATCGAAGCTGATTTTTTGATATTTGTTGTTTTAAAAACATTTTTATTGAAAAATTGTATGTCAAGAATTAATTTCATATTAATATAGAGGCCGTCAGAGTCACCACTACATACGATGCTATACAGCCTTCTGGCCTCATACTCAAGCGTGTCTACATCCACGGTTTTATTCACTCTTTCCATGTTTTTTAAATTTTACAATTTCCTTCTTTATCCTGTAACGACGCACTATTGTTCTTTGTTCAATGTTCCTTCATGTTTTCGGATGTTGGGGAATCCACTTGTGTGACCTAAGATTCCGTTTTTTTCTCAGATTATCGGTGCCCTTATTTTCTGTTGAATTCGTCCCTGCATGGTAATTTTTATTTTCAGTGATATTGCTTGTGTCTTGTTAAAAGTTGCTCTCAAATTAACATTCAATAATTCCTTAGCTAACTGAGCCCTGTTTTTGGCATATCACGAGCCCAAACAAGATGCAATTTCATAATCATAATGGAATAAACGTTGCGACTTCTTATTTCTGCAAGTTATGTTTCTAAACACCCATCAAATTTGAAAAAAGCTTGTTTTAGCTTTTACTGTTTATCCAAAAGCACTTTTAGAGCATTTTTAGCGATGCATTTTATTCTTCTCCTCCACGTCAGTCGATTCATTTCTCTAAGGCGTTATAAGTCTTATAATCTGCACAGCCTACGTTCTGTGACTACAGCCGCACCCACATGCAGCTCCCGTGGGCCGCGCTCAGCAGAGACCCAGAGCTTCCCCTCGCATCCCCACGTGCCCCCATCGTCGCCGCCCTCGGCCCGCGGGCGCCCCGCCCCGCCCCGCCCCGCCCCGACCGCTTAGGGAAAATGTTTGCTCTGTCCGAGGGCGGGGCCGAGAGGATGTAATTAACCGCCGCCGCCACCGCGGGATCAAACGCAGCGCCGCAGGCGCCGGCCGCCCGCGTGGGAGGGGGCGGGGCGGGGCCCAGCGGGCGGAGCAGGGTGGCGACGGAAGAGATGGACAGGCTGGGGGCGGGGGGCGATGGAGAGAGGGGTACGCTCAGTAGATAGGGAAGGGAATAATAGGATGCTGCGTGTCTGGAGTGTATGTTTAAGTAGACGGGAAGAACGGGGTCCGATATACAGAGAAGAGAAAGGACACAAAAGTACGAGTGTGAATACAAGGGGTGGGCGGGCGAGAGGGCAGGGGTGCGGGCGTGCGGGCAAGCAGGTGGGCAGGCGGATGAATGGGGAGCTTGTCAAGCAGGCGGGGAAGCATGGTGAGGAAGAGACAGGTTTTCGACTGTAACGGGTGGATGACGTACGGATGGGCAGGGTGGGGAGCGAAAGGCGGAGCGGGAAGGAAGAGAGGCTATGAAGGCGGATGGATACGCTAAGGAGATGGGGAAGAGAATAATAGGATGGCGCGTGTGTGGTGTGTGTGTAGGTGGACGGGGACCGATAAGCAAACGAGAGAAAGAACACAAACGTACGAGTGAACAGCAGAGTGGGCAGACAATGGAGTAGGAGAATGAAAAAGGCGGGTGTGTGGACGTGTGGTATTGAAGGCTTTGCGGGCGGGCGGGTGGTCTGGGCGCTTCGCAAGGGGGCGGAGAAGGATGGGCAGGTTGGCGAGTGTACACGGGGGCTGACATGCGGAAGTGAGAGGCAGGGGAGCGGACGGGCGAAAGGGAAGGAACAGAAGATGTGAACGTGGAGAGGTAAGTAGGTGGAAAGAGAATAATAACATGGCACGTGTGTGGAGAGGGTGTACAGAGGGAGCTTATAAGCAGAAGAATAGGATGAGCGAGTGAACAGGGGAGTGTGCACGCAAGGGAGTAGGCTGGTAGGCGTGCGGGGGGAGGGGGACGAGTGGCCAGGGTGGGCTTGGTAAAGCGTGTCGAGACGGGGAGTGAGGGACGTGGCGGGGACGGTTGGATGGGGCTGGACATGGCGTGCGGGACGGAATAAACGGACGGGTAGATCGATGGCGAGAGGGGGGCGGGGCGGGGCGGAGCGAGCGGGCGTGCTACTGCGTGGGTGAGCGGTTTGGTACAAGGGCGGGAGAGCGTACGTGCAAACGGTCGTGCGGGGGAGCTTGCACAAGCCAAGGATCTGGCTCACGTGTGTGTGTGTGTGTGTGTGTGTGTGTGTGTGTTGGCGGGCGCACGGCTTCTGTTCTACGCCCCCGCCCTCTCAATGCCGACCCCTTTCGGCCGCTGGCGGCGCAGCTCCCCTCCAAGACTGGCCGCGCGTGGCGCCCGCTGGCTTTGTCTCTAATGTGCCTCCAGCGCTGCCTTCGTCGTTGCGGATGGGGCTTTCGCAGGCGTGTTATTCAAACGGCGTGTGTTTGCTCGAGATTTAGGTTGTGGAAGGTACACCTGTGTGATAATACTGGGAAAGCGCGTCATGTGGATGAGCTAAATCGCAGCTCCGAGCTTAGGGGGGGGTTGTTCAGTGGTATAATTCGTGGACTTTGGTTCATATGCAAATAGTAGGTGGAAGATTTGAAATGAGGTTTTGAATTGGAGATTATGAATAATTACAAAGTCTAATAAAGCAAAATTTTGTTGAATTGAAATTAATGTTTCTTACTTTCAATAATGCTTGGGTAAACATTCTTTGCAATAATACCCTCAAATGTTTGATTCAGAAGATGAGATATGCATTTATTGCCAACTAGCATTCACATAACATGTTAAATATTCATATTACGTTATATTTTCTTTCCTTTTAGTCCCTCTCAATTTCATTTATCACAGTCAAAGTAGATATATTGTTGTAAATTCAGAGTAAACACTACAACATCAGAATTAATTATTTATATTTAAAATAGGCTTTACTTGATCAATTTCAATGTATCTCAGTTTGTTAAAGAATGGCATTTGACGTATATTTAATAGTATACATTAAAATATTGAACTTTTAATTGAACTACAGGAGAAAGCAGCACATAGTACTTTCTTGCTTTAATTGTCACGTGTACGTATTATTACTGCTTGAACCCACAAAAGTGTTTCCAACCAGAAAAAGAATCCCCACGCTGTCATTCACATTATCCCGGACAATTATTATCCCGTATCTCGTTACCATTTTTTTAAAAATCAGCTTTCGACCAAAATGCTATCGTTGCCATTTTTAGAAGCGTATTTTGCTATTTTCGAGGAAAAATTATGTACAGCGTTTTAGTAAATCTCAATTTAAAAATTTTGTATTTATTTCTCGAGAAATCAGTTTTGTGAAAAGCGTACTTGCTGTCATCGTTATTTCACTAGTATACTAAACACACTCGTTAAGCCAGCAACACGCTCTAACCACTGGAACTCCACACTGCTGGCCCCTCCGGCTCGGGAACCCTCCGCGTGAGTCTGTGTAATTCTGGCCTCTCCGGCGGGGAATGTAGGGGTGGTGCCTTCTGGTGGCTGTTCCCCGTTGCGGTCCGGTACCCCGGTACCAATTAAAGTATGTCGGTTCTAAATGATCAAGAATAATTAAAAAGAAAACTTGATCAGTGAGGCTTAACGCGACATTACTTTCTTGGTGCTGTTCTACCTCATGTAGGTGTTAGGTTGTAAGAATAAATACAGAGCCAGTCTCCGTGAATTGTTTTACAGGTGCATTCTTGTGTCACCAGGTGAAATTGTGATTACCAGCGCCACTTCTTCCCCTGGGCCACTTCATTAGGAGGTGCCCGCTCCTGCCCATTCCGCCCACGCAAATCTCGTTTCCCCGCTTTGAGGCGCCCGGCGCGAGGAAGTCTCCAATCTTCTTTGTGTAATTACCAATTAATGCGAGCGACGAGAGCGCTCCGCCCCGCTTCTGCCGCTCCCCCCTCCCCCCTCCCCCACCCCATTCGCGACACCTCCCCTCCGAACGCCTCACATTCCCAGCTCGTCTCTGCTGCCCTTACCCGCCAAAATGCCTCCCCGTTTGAGTCTCTCCACAACTGCTCCCCATCCATGTTCCACCTCCGTCTTTGAGTTCCATACCAGACCTCCCTCACCTACCACCCTCCCTAAGCTTGCTCCCCATTAAAGCCGTTCTCTGCCGGAATCCGTCCCTTTCCGAGTGTCATAAGCGCCCTCCTCCGTTGTGCTTCTTCCACATCTGCTCCCCATCCAGACCCTCCCCTTTCCGTTGTCCCAGCCGTGCACATCCCCTACAATCCTTAGCACAAACTCTTTGCCTGAACCATCGCCACTTGAATCGCTCACCCTGTCCAAACACTTTCAGCTCTCTCTTCCCCCATCAAATCTCCTCTCCTCCCAAGCCCCTCCATGTCCGAATACCCCTTCCTTTCTCTCCGTACACACTCTCTCCTTTTCGAACACTTTACTGGCCTTACACCTTCCTTCGCTGCCCCCTTTTTCGTCAGTACTCTCCCTACCCGCCTCTTTTCTCCCACTGTGGACCTTTCGTTCTTAACCCTTCCACCTAACTCTCCACTTCGCGTGTTCCACACCCCTTTAATCTCCGCCAGAACCATCTCTCTCCAGATGTTTTCTCTGCCATACCCTCTCTCCTCTCCGCCGGAATCTCTACTTATCCGAACACTTACTTGCTCTCTCCGTCGTACCGCAGGGTTTCTCCGTCCTAAACCCGTGTTGCCCAATCCTCCGTTTCCCGAGTTTCTCCCCATATGAGGTCTGCCCGTTGGAAACCTCAATTCCAACCTTCTCGACTTCTGCCTCCCCTCCGATTCCCTTCCTGCCTCAACCCCCTCTCCCAAACTCCTCCATGCCCGAGAAGTACCCTCACCGGGAGCGGTGGCTTAGTGCATGAACTGATGTCTCTGCAGTGCCTCTGACCCTCTGTTCGAGTCCCGACCGCGGCAGGATTTTCGGCACTAGCTTTTCAGCTAGGTCGAATTCACTCGCTATCTGGAGGAGAATTCTAGCAACCGGATGCTCTAATTGATAGTTTTCCGAAGTCAACACCAGGCAAATGGAATCAACACCAGGCAAATGCCGAAGCAGTACCCTAACAAACGGGCCTCGGACCGTGCGCAACTTTTCCTTCTTCTTCTTTATCGTATCATCACCCTTTACACACACACACACACACACACTAACGTGCATTACACTACCACTCATGCCGAGAGACCGGTCGGGGACTTAGAACTTGTCGCAACTGGGTCGGTGCTCAGCTTGTGGGAGATACCTGGTTGGGGAAAACCCACTGAGACGACTGAAGGTCGGCGCTGGATCTCGCCATCCACCGGGAGAAGATCACCGCCACCTTCCGTTGAAAAACATACACTACACTAACGGGACGAATGACTTCCTTAGTTGACGCGCCCGGAATCACTAACAATCAATCAATCCATCCGAGAAGTTCCCCATCAAACCTTTCCCCGCCCTAATGCCACCCACGCCCGAGTGCTCCCCCTGCGTGTCTCCTGCAGCGTCTCCAACTCTTGTGTTCCCTTTCTTTTCGTTATTCGTCTGACACCCGCCCCTCCTTTTTCCCTCCGCGCCAGAGACAAATCAGTCTGACATTAATTGTCTTTCTGCTTGCCCAGTTGTTTTCTTGAAGCACGTTTAACCTTCAACCCGCTTTCTTCCTCGCTATTGGCTTAAAAAGGGGGCACAGTACGGCCGCTCCTTTAATTGCTGCATTTTACTTCTTTTTGCTTTCTTGTATTTCGTGACGTCATAGGTAGTCCTGCCTATAATATAATTTAACTAGTGGTCACTAACAGTTCATCTTCGAATTTTCTGTGCACATACATAGTAGTCTAGCTCTTCATCTGTTCTCTTTCGAACTGTCGCTACTAATTTTCACGGTTTTGGTCACCAGCTGAGCTCTAGTTATTATTCAATTATTTCCCCATCTTTGTAATATCATTTGCTATTATTTATTATTACTATCCCCCTTTTTATTATTATTATTATTATTATTATTATTATTATTATTATCTTTTGCAATATCAGAATGTGTATTTCATTATTTAAATTTTTAATTTGTAATTTGAACTGTCATTATCTACGTTAATCCTCCCGTTGCATTTCAATTTTATCTGATATTTGTAATTAAAAATTATATATATATATATATATATATATATATATATATATATATATATATATATATATATATATATATATTGCAATTTAAGTTGCTATATTATTTTGTATTTTATTTGTAATTTATTTATATTTTCTGTACCTTGTAGACTGATGATGACGGCAAAGCCGTCGAAAGCCGGATATCTGAATAAAAATATTATGTTGACGAAGATGACCTCTTTTATTTCTTCACTACGTTTTATTGTAAGTATAGATTTTGATTGAACTTCATAAACTATAGAGGCGACGAAAAGAGATGAATTTCTATTCGCAATGAAGTGGGAGTGAACACGTATTAAATATACACGTCGTTCTCAAAATATTATCTAAGTTGAATGCAACAATATTATTGCCATTAGAAAAAAATGTTGCTAAAATCCATATTAAAGTCGACAATTTCAGTACTCAGCTAGCAGAAATTTAGTGATCGTGTGTAGCTCTAAAACCCAGAGTCACGGTAGAGGTAATCACTATCTCTGTTAATTTTCCCTTGAAAACATCAGAGGGCAATTACACGCTTCACTCGTTGTGAAAGCGTGCAGAACTCATAATTACAAGACTGCAGGGCAGAGAAAGGCCGGCAAGGATGACTTGCCTCCCATGACCTTTGCGCTTTCTGACCCGCGCTGGCGCTGCCATGTATGACGGTCCGGCGTCGGATCGCTTTTTGTACTGCGAGTACGTAATCGCATTGTGCTCTAAATTAAAGCGTACCGGCTAATTACTTCCCATTGAACGACGCTCAGCAGGTGAAGACAAAATTTACTCAGACAGGGTTCTCTGGTCTACAATTGTCTCGAATAATTTTCTCAGGGAATGTAACTATCGAAATTAATGGTTGTTCTTTGTTCTTGCTGAGATCATACGCTTACTGCTACATGGCAAATTAGAATAACATTAATTTTTACTTTCTCGCTACCCCTTAAGCAGTAGAGAGAATGTAATGCTCCGCGAAAAACGATGAATTTTCTGCCAAAAAAAACTCTTATTACAGGATTCTTGTAACGAAAAAAGGATAAATCCCGTTGCTAAATTTAGAAAAAAAATTCTCTAACATTTGCTGTAGACAGAAACAAAGTTTTGGGGTCCTTGATGCCGAAAAATCGATTGACGGTAAAACGTCTGTTTTATTGTCGCCTGTCTGTCTGTGAATAAAGCTAGTGGCTGAGCCGATTTTCTTCAAATTTGATATTCCCCAATATATCTGGCTGATGTTGCGGCCTCTTAAATTTGAAACCGATATTTTAATTTGGGGATGTTGGGATTTTGGGATTACATGAAACTTCTGGGACATTCTAAACATTTTCAAAAAAATGCCTTCAACGTTTTTCATTAAATTATGTTACTGGAAATTCGAAGAACGTTGAAAAGAAAAGTAAACTTCTCATTTTCGTTAAAAACCCTGATTTTTCCTTCCTACAACTAAAATGTTAAAGATAGAGATAGTTTCCCTAAACGAAGTATGTTCCTTAAAGATATATTTTGAAATAAAGTCATGTATAATTTTTCAAAAATTTGAGTTTTGGCGAGAAAGAATGTACTCTTTTAGCACCACTAGTTTAGTCTTGTTTCGGCTGGCTTTACGCTTCTTATGCTGTCTGGTAGCTCACCATTTTATCGAAACGTGCGAAATCCAGAGAAAGACTATTTTGTATATGACAGCTGTGTAAAGGAGAAGTAAAATGAGTGGTTGAAAGAAAAGTATGCACATTGAAAATATTTACTGTAACTAAATTCACAATTACAGATGTATCTAACTTACAACACGTGATTTTAATTAATGACTTTTTTGTAATAATACAATAAATTACGAAGTTTTAATGATCTTGTGACTAAATTTCAAAAGTTTCTAGCCACTCAAAACTTACCGTGTGACTATTTGTTCACGTTACTGTTCATAGTAATTTTAAAATGTCTGAACTGTCAGTTGCAGTACATCACGACGCATAAATGTTTTAAAGAACAATATGGACAGTACCTTTGAGAGTTCACGTTGCAACACACTTTGCTTGTCTGATGCGATGAGAAGACTTGTAGCCACGGTGGTGAACACGTGTCACTCCATACCAAAATTACGTGATCACTAAATCACTGGTTGGGCGTATGCGTAGCACACCATTACACATGTATAAACAACACTGAAAAACTACGAGATGACAGCGATATTTTTGGTTGGAAGTTGAAAACACTGAGATTACATGATCAGGCGTGTTTACACCGGATATTCTTAAATTCGAAAAAATACATTTGGAAACGCGGAAGCTTGCACCAAAATATAGCGTAACTAGTGTGAGGAAGTTGTGTGCGTTCTGGTGACGTATGTCGCTGCTGGGAGCGCAGAGATTAAAGGAATTTATAGCAATATTGCACGACAGCCATGACGACGTAGTGTCATTTCCAACGACCGAGAGGAGAGTCGGGAAAATGTTACCGCCGGCATGCACCGGATGCAACGCTTAATGCAGGCTTGCTGCATTCGTTTTAGAGGTGCCGCGTTTGGCAGTTTGGCGTTTTAACAAGGCTTAATATTTTTTCTTGCAATGTTGCTTTGTAAAACCAGTTTTAACCAGATAAGATAAACAGGGCCTTCTAATCATTATCTATCTACTATTTTATGTAGAATACTTTCTACAACAATGGAGCGTATTTTTTATTAAAAATATTTTCATTTAATGCAGTAAATTTTATTAGATATTTGTTCGCTACAACAAATTTTTAAGTTTCAATTATTTTCTGATTTTTTTCTTTCAAATTCTAAGAAAAAATCTTCTCGGCGGGTGGAATACAGCATGCAAATTTGAATAACGTTAACTACAATATTGTAAGCATGACTAGTGTGTGTTTTGATTACGAGCGTCAGCTTGGTGGATCTATTGCAGGAAAATATTTACTAGCATTTTAGAAGTGTGGTCGAATCAGTAATTTGTTTTATTGGCAACTGAGAATTTTCCTTTCGTATACGTTTCATTTTCTTTATTTCCTGGTCTTCCTACTGAATTTTATATTTGTTTTTTTTTCTCCGGAAATATCAAGGTCGTTAATTGCCTTTCTGTAATGTCGTTTCTAATGCCTACTTTGAAGAATGTTTTCAAAAGTGAATTGAGCAATCACTTTATCTTATCAGACTTTTTCTGCCTGTATTTGAATACAATCTAATAGACAGATCTTCTGCTCTATACACGTAAGTCACAGTACATACATTATTCGTTATGAAATTCTAGATGAAAGTGTATTGCAAACTATTTTGTTTTGCATTGCATTTTATAAGTATTGGCTTAAAGTAATCTCATTATCAAACTATGCGCCCATCTACGAATGAATCACCTAATCGGTGTATCCTACATCGATTTATGACTCGAAGTATGTGAAATTACGAGCTTGTTTTTCATCATCATCGTAGGTGTTCTAGCTTGTAGTTTTGTAATGTCATGATTGTGGCATGTGCTGGGTTTCATTTTAACTTCGTTTCTTCTATTCATTCCACAACTTTGCCAAAAAAATGGTAACGCAAAACCTGCTTGTATTTGATAGAATATCATAAAGTATTCGGCAAAAAACTACATTGTTTGTGGATATACATAATACTAAGTATGTTGGATCACCTAGCAAGTAGCAAAATACTGCCTTTATATTAGTCTTACGAAAATGAATGTGATATTAGTGTTCTATAATGTAATTTACGGCTCCCACAGATCAAACCTTTTTCCCATACAAGAGTTGGCGAGATTTAATCGTGTTACATTTCGTATAACTACAGCCTCAAAAGAACAAAAATACAAAACACGCAAAAATTACATTTGAAACGGCTCCTCTTTCCGCGACATGTTTTTTTTAACCGTTGTCCGCTGTGTAACATTCGGCAGCACGCTGCTTTGAAAATGACCCAAATACGCACCACACACACCACAGCAGGCCCGGTAGCAATAAAAAGTTTTTTTTTCAAACCATCCGTTGCAGGCGATGAAAAGGAGATGCGAATTTTGTTTCTATGTGATATGGAATCGGCAAATATAAATAAATTGCCTCGCAGAAGCTTACGTCCAGCTAGATGCGCGTTCGATGTCGTTTTGACAGCGCCGGACGCCACCCGCCGCGCGCCGCCGCGTGGAGCGCTGCTGTGCAGCAGGGGCTCGCCAATCGCAACACGTCAATGCCGGCGCGGGCGCTCGCGCTGGAACGGACCTTAACGCTCTCAAAGCGAAACACGCGCACCGCGTAGAACTTCTATCACTTTATCAGCTGTAAATACTTGTGAATAGTAGTTTGAATTCTTATGTTAACCCTTCATTGCATGATATTTTTTTTTATTTTTACTTGAAATAATTATTTTTCATTACATTTATTTATTTTAAATAAAGAGAAAATAATTTTAAAAATTCAGAAGTAAATATTTCAGAAAAACACAAAACTAAATTGTGTTACACCTCTAACAAAATGTGCTATATTTCACAATTTAAAAAAAAATTTCAAATCGTTTATGTTTGTGTCATAAAATATGTATCAAGCAAGTCAATAAAATAAGTATCATTCGTATTTTAGTTTGATTATTTTCATAAAAACGTTTCGTTTATGATTTACGGAAACAGTGTGTGTTACTATTCACAGAGGTTCCTATTCACGACGCCACTAGAAAACTATCATTTCATCTCGTTATCTTATCGCGTTTACCGCCTAACAATGCATGGGCTGACATAAACTCATGATGTAATATAAAATAGTTCATAATTAAATCGTTAGAATGCGTTTATGGCCTGAAAAGCATTGTTATAGCCGAGTTAAACTACGCAATAAAGGGATAAGTTCTCACCAGTTAAAATTTTATTGTCTGTTTATTTATCCTAAGAGATGTGTGAATGTATGTACCTTGGCACGATAGCTCTTTACGAGCTAAGGCCTCCCAGCGGCGTCCCGGCTTTGCGGCCATGGGTTGAGGGGTACGTGTGGTTAGCACTACGCCATATCTCTGGTCTTCTCAACCTGAAAAGTAAATTTTCTCATCGTCACACATCAACAGATACTGGGACATTGCGAGGAAAGCGCAAAGTTAACATTTACCCCGACCGAGAATCGAACCTGGGGTTGCGCCGTGGAAAGCGAGCACGCTAACCAACGAGCTACTGAGGGGATGTAGCCTTACAGATACTCTCAATATTAAAAATTATCACAGTCTTTTCTAATTTTTTTAGAAATTACTTGTAAATAGTGGTTTGAAGTCTTATGTCAAGATCTTACAAGTCAAATTTTCATTGTTTATGTATCCCAAGGGATAAATCTCAATATTAACAATTGTTACTCTTTTCAAAATTTTCTGTTTGCATAAAGAGTTTTTATAAAACTCCATTGTTTCAAAAGCGAATGTGATAAGTAGTTGATTTGACTGGCATTGGGATTAGCGCCCGGGTACCTACCTTTCTACTAAGTTTAGGCCGAAGCTGTCCACCATGTACACTTTTGAATTTCAAAATAATCACATGTACTACTGCACACGCACTGTTTTGTGATGTTAGAGTTTGAGATGTACTGGAATTTATAGAGCATTCCATTTATAAGTAATCATGAATATAGATTTTAGTTTGTAAATTATTTATTATTTGTGTTGTTATATATTGCCCGTAATATCTAAAATAAGTCATTAAATTTTAATTGTTTAAAACAAATAAAATTCAATGCAATATTTTTAAATCATCAGCAATGTAGTATCCTGCGTATGTTGACGTTTGAAATACTTTTAGTTCGTATTTTATAAGCAAAAATAAAAGTGATACAACTGTATACCAATTACTGTTTTATCTCATTTCTTATAGGCTCGCCAATGTCAAGAATTTTACTGTTACATTTATGGTGAAACGAAATTCATTGTAATATACTGTTACGGCCCCGTGCGAAATCCTTGGATAAAAAAATGCATATTTTAGACGTTAAAATTACGTCTTTATTTTCTTCTGAGGCCAACATTTTACTGAAAGGTATTTAGAATTTTCTATCCGACATGAATGACCGCTAAATACCTGGCAAATGCCGGAGTTGTGCCTTAACGAAATGCAGGCCGCCGATCGGGCGCAATCTTTACTAACGTATCCTGGACTCCTCCTCCTCTTTACACACACATGTACACTTGTATGAACTTTGCTACCACATATCTTGGAAGACCAATCGAGAACTTAGAGCTTGTCTCGAATGGGGTGGTTTTCCGCTGGGAAGATATCTGAGGGGACAATATTCGCTAGCCGACGTGGCATCAGCGCCTGATCTCACATTACCGCAAGAGATTTGATCCCATCTTCTTATCTGAAAACGTAATCCTCCGCGGAACTAACGACCAGAGTACTGTATTGACGCAAATCCATACGCTTTCTGTAGGCCAAATGAATTGCTCAAAATAGTGGTGCCCATTAGATTGATTGAAAATCCATTCCGTAGGGAATTGTAGTGATTCACGCTGGTAGTATATTGTATTAATAAATTCATTTTGAATATGTACTTTTCTTATTTCGTATTCACTAATTTTCTTCATCAATGCGTCACCTAACATTAAGAAACTTTCGATTCTGTAATCAGATGGTGTATGTATACTACGAATCCATTACTGTATTACATAAATTTAAATGAAATACCGTACCTATTATTGTGTCATTGATGCGAATTTCGATACAAACCCTTTCTTCATAATTTTAAGATTTAAATATGTGGTGTGTATTAGATTAGATTACGCGCATTACTTCCGCGTGAATGCGGTTTTTTGATGGGTTTGCAAATGCGAAATACTTTCTCACCGGTTTCTGGCCGTTAGGTCTACAGACGAAATGTCTAATATTCGTTAGATTCAATGAACAGGATGTGTATTGCGAACCAAGGCTAATACGACATAAAGTCTACGCGACAGAGGATCTAATACCAAAAGAGATATACAACAAGGCTCAGTTAATAAGGTCTAAGAGACGTAACCACTGAAGTCTAGTAGATTTACAAATGTATCTAATAGTTATACAAAATTAATCAAAGACAAGTACAACGAATTACCAAAATTATAAAGTTGGTGGTGATATCGACTTATTCCTTTGGTCTTTGGGCCACATTAAAATTCCATACTCCACCAACGGAAAACGGAGCCTAAATATTTTAACATCTGTTCTTTTTATGTACATTGTGTTTTTCCGGAATTAAAATATACCATTCCTATTGTGATTTCATTTCAGATCATAATTTACTGACGTAATGATATGTGAATCACATTTTCTTACGTATTTCTGTTCAAGCATAATAGGTTAGACATTCGTGCCCGATAGACCGAAGTTTATTAGACATTTTTGACAAATACACCAAATATTATTTGACAGTTTTAAAAATTATACCATATTTTTTATTAAACGTGTATTCAGAGACCTTCTGACTTTAGACTTTAAAAATTAGACCTTCTGTCATCAGACCGAATATCTTTCGACCTAACGACCTCTAACCCTCTCACCAGGTGTTCGATTTCTGAAACAGCTAGATCAGTAAAAGTTCAAGGCTTCCTTAATAGGATCATGAGTGCCTTGAACGTAATCACCAAATAATTAAACAGACATTTTTAACATCTCTTCGAGAAAAGAATTTCAATATGACCAGACATTTCTGCAAATTATCCAGTAGTACGTTTACTACAGTGGGTACTTCATGGAAGATATTAAATTCAAAGAAACAACATAAAATAAGGTGATGGATGTGGGAACTTTTGTAACAATGGATATTTATCACTTAAATGCTAACAAAACACTTATTGTAAGCGCTGGTGATCTAATAGCAGCTTGAATTATTTGATAAACCCTAAGAGTTAGTCGAACCAACTCCGACATTCTGCAAATCCATGTAACATAAGAATTGTACGAAATTTCATATTAATAAGAACTAACACGTATTCTTCACTTGATGCTATGTGTTCATGCGTACTTGTATTTTAAAGGGTTGTGAAATTTTAAAAAAATATTAAGTATCTCAACTTATACACCATTACAATAAATTGCTTCTTTCAGTTGAGGTATTCGTCATTTAAACCTCCATGTCCTTTTCTGTCCAAAAACAAAAAAAAAACAACGAAGTAAAGGTATTAGTATTTTTTCGTAAATAGTTTATTTATTTTAATTTATTTTATTTATTTTACGTCAAAATACAGTTAAAAACTGCGTTTTTAATAGATAGTTTTTTAATAGATATTATCTAGTGGAAATTCCTCGCAAGCTAAAACATGCTCTAACCACAGCTGCCTAACTGATTTTTAGATCCACTCACTTTGGTGTCTACCTAAAAGTTATGAATATAAATGTTTACTTTTTATTTCAAAAATGTCAAGTGATATATAATTTTATTTTTCTTCTAGCCTATTAAAAGAACAAATTTACGAATTATTAAGTTAAAAACTTTATTTTTCGTACCATTAATGATTTTAACATTCAGTATTATCTACTTTAAAAAAGAGTAAATTTTGTTTCTGAAATTGGTTTATAGAAACACCTTTTGTAGGACCAATATAAATTTTTCACTCTACTCAAGTACTCGAATATGTACTCGGTATTGTGATGTTCCCAGCTTATCGCTGACCTCTAAACACCTTTAAACTCGTTCTGCAAAGGGAAGCAATGGAACCATCACAAAAATGCATGTACCTTAGGAGAGGTCGAATATTGCTTACCTCCACGCTACGTATACAATATTAGGTCATGTGCGTTGATTAAGACACAAAGCATGCACTTTTTAACAAACAAATTGTTTTATTCTGTTTATATTGAAATACATTGTAATATGACCGAAATTTCGCATAGCGGACACTACTCTTACTAACATATGAAGAACTTCAGTTATGTTTGGTAGAAATCGCATTGTATCTCACACCGCAGTGCCCTGACGAGGCAGGTCGCAGCTTGACAGCCGAAACCATGGCATCTCTTCCTAGGACGCGTCTGCCGGACGGCCAAGTATATATTCATTTCCTTTGGCAATCCCCTGTTATTGAGTGTTTATCTCTATTTCGTTTTCACTCGCATAATTTTGCGAAAATTGCCATTTTGTCGGCTGGTGTTTCTCAGCCAGTGCGCTTGCTTTCTGTGCCTGCACATCTCAAAGGGACTGCGAGTGTCGCCGGTTGAAGGTCCGGGCGATGTTTGCCCCGTCTGCCGGCTGTAGACGCCACCACCTCGGCCACTGGCCTCTCTAGCGCTCGTTCTGTCGACTCTTACAAATGCGGCCACATAGGCTCCCCAACACTCAAGTCCTTGTTAGGAAGCGCACAGGCCCGTACGACATTAGATTTATCATTAATTCTGCAATTAAGTGCGGTAACTTGGTGGCAGAATGCCCTAACTTTACAAGCATTAAGCGTGCATTGACTAACAATAAATTAAAAAAGAGTAATTAATTTTAAACAATAATTTATAATAAATAGTACATAATTTTGTAGCGCAAAACTTACTCCACTTCACTGCACAACACTTAACTGTGATGCTTTTCTTCCACACTCCTTTCCCTCCACTACACAACTCATAAATTGTAATATAATAGTAATTACAATAACAATATTACTGTAATCGGTACTAATAATAAAAATTATACATCTTAATAGAAAATACTACTAATTTTTCATATAAACTTATCAGTAAAACATTGATATTAAATATACATAAATAGCAAGAAAAATAATTTTTAAGAAACCGATCGCACTGTGGCAGTCTTTTGCTCAAAACGTGTTCGTGATTTGGATTAGAGTCTGTCCCCGTGTACCACACTCGATGATCAATCAGTTCATATCTTATGTATGCCTTTCAGTGATGCTCTTGTGCAACTTCCGCTCTTTTTGCGCTCTGGCGCATCGAAAGAAGAGCAAAAGAAAAAGTCCAAAAAACTGTACCCTGTACCACACAGAACTTGTTTGTCCGTGTGTTTCAAAAGCGTCATTTATCGACGCTCCTCGCGAAACTATCTTAGTGAGTGTGTTCATCGAATTTGTTGAGCGAATATTGTTAAGCGAATGAACGCCGATTTTTTTCTCGCGCTCTCCGCCATCACCCCTCTATATCTTCTCCATTATAATCCGTGAGTTCTACGTCGTCTTCTTCGTCTGATCCGGGGACAGGGGCAAAAATCATGGCAGCTATTTTTTTTTTTCTAAAAGAAATGTAGAAGAATTTGTAGCATGAAATAAATGCAATATGATACTGGGTTTTTCTAACGTGGCGGCTGAGGGTAGTATCACTCAGATGGAATTCCGCACGACTTTTTGTGTCTTCCTTGATTCTGCCGCAAGATGTCGCATGATCGCGACCGTATCAAGCAATGCTGTCGGTGAAGCGACTCTAGCGGCAGGACTGAGAATGACTCAAAAAGTCGTGCCGAATTCCATCTTGGAGATACTACCCGCAACCGCTACGTTAGAAAAACACAAGTATAGTGTGTGTTCAGAGCAACAGATGGCTCTTTCAGTGTCTAGTAGCACAGAGAGCAATGTAAAATGAGTTGTCTGACTACCGCCGTGCGAGATGAATGTGTATTTCGATCATCGCTCCTACATCGAGACAGCCGTTCTCTGTGGACAAAATGCTCTAGAATTCCACAGGAAATTGGTGTAAACTATTGGGAATAATGCTCTTGCACTCGAGGTTGTCCTGTGCGTAGCTGGTAGGTTGCTAAGTGTCCTAGCTGAAACTCTCTTGGCTGTTTCGCAACATTCCTCTATGGAAGGGCATTGTTCCCAACAGTTTTCAATAATTTCCTGTGAAATTCTGAGACATTTCTTCCATGGAGAGTGGCTGCGTTGAAGTAGGAGCGTTGCTCGAAAAGGTTACATTCATTTCGCATGGTGGTAGTCAGACAACTGATTTCAAATTGCTCTCTGTGCCAATAAAGAAACTCAAAGAATCATCTGTTGCTGTGAACACGTACTTAGTACAGCATTTCTTTCACCCTACAAATAAAATTATGCGATACGATAATCTTTCTTTAAGAAAC
This sequence comes from Teleogryllus occipitalis, assembly GCA_011170035.1. NCBI lineage: Eukaryota > Metazoa > Arthropoda > Insecta > Orthoptera > Gryllidae > Teleogryllus > Teleogryllus occipitalis. Next base: position 46,709 of record BLKR01003203.1, on the reverse strand, counting down.
AAATTGTTTCCATGCCTTCTGCCTCAACCCTCGTATATTTGGCAGAATGGTTGCTGCTCTCCATTCACATGTTTCGTCCTATTGGTTTGCTAGGTAGGTCAATCAGTCGAGTTTCGAGTTCAACATCTGTCGAGTACGTCACTGTGTTGTCTCATATTGTACGTCAAACTTCAGTAGAATAAAGGTTTGGTCGCGTTTCTCATTTGTGTTGAGGTCCTTAAAATACTGCTTGACTTCTCCAGAGGACTCACCCTTCGTCATTGTCTGAATTTCTTTCGTCGCAGTCGATCACAGTAAACCACTCATTCCCTAAGGTTCGCAAGTGGATCGAACGGGGGCCGCTTTCCTTCTCAAAATTCATACACAATTCTGTTGTATTCCCTCTGACACCCCTTAAGCAAATCTATTCAACCTCGTCCCTCATAGAGCTGCCTCTTTACCCTATTTCTTAAATCGGAGAGCCGTCACGCCTCCAGTATTCCTTTTCTCTGCTTCTTAAGCGTTGTTGCCTGAAAACAACGTATTTTAATTTACATGTAATCAAATATGGTGAGGGTTACATCAGAGTGTGGTGGAACAGAAATCCTAATCCATTTTTATTTTTTTCTTAATGGTAATACCTTTAGATAATTACGTTATAATAATGAACTTAAGTAATTAGATAGCTATAATCAGTGCTTGAATTTTAAAATTTTAGGTCCCAGAACACCCCCCAAATTAATCATTAATTTAATAGAAAAAATATTATTCTTTCTAATATTTTGATGAACAGGCCTAATGATTATTGAAAGTCTCTTTTAAACCGTTGTGTAAAAATATTAGATGAATAAACTTATTTGAGTTGAGTGAATTTTTCACCTACTCTTACTTGAGGCTAATGTTTCCATATCAGCAACACTGGTACTTATCTCACGCCTATTGGTAAATCATAGGAGTCCTCAATAATTATTTAAATTTCATGGTTAATTATGAAGCTTGAATGTTGATATTAGGGTTATCGTGCCAAGGTGTGACCGATATGTTGTTAAACCAAGACTAATGAGTTAAATGACTAATTGTTTTACAGTGACAAGTGGGTAATTATATATCATTTGTATACATTATATGTACAGCCATATCCAAAAGTTCAATTCATATTTCTATACATCCTATGCCGACGAAAAAGTTCCAAAATATGTTGTCTAGAAAACTACATGTACATTCTCTAAAATGCGCACATGTTGAGAGTACATCACTAAGCCTCTTTCTCAGAGCCTCAACATTAGAAATGCCAAAAACTTTCCAAGGTTATATTTACCAAATGTCTCTCCTTTCAAGAAATTTTATTACACTAACTTATTTTACACTAGACCAAAATAAATAAAATATGTAATTCATCTATGATACTTTGTAATCATAACAATATTAGTAATCAATTGAATACGTGTTTTTCACTAAAATTATTAATATATCGATTAAGCAAACTAATATATAACGCCCACTCTTGTCCTGTATTTCAAACGATTAAAAAGTAACTGAAATTAAACGAAATGACTAAGAAACTGCAAAATTCGGATGTCTCATAACGTTTGAATTCCAATCGCAATGTTAATAATATATTTTATATACTTAATTGAATACATATAAATGGAGAATATAAAGAAGGAACAGAAAAATATACTATCAAGATTCCAATGCATTTCATTGGCGTGAAAAAAGTTAGAAATACCCCACTGTTAACTGGCTAGTTGGATTCTGTACTATCAGTCGTTTGCAAAGAGCAGCTGGACTGCGCAAGGAGCAATTTGGACACCTCTGGCAATTTGGATATCTTTGGATACTCCTGTGGCATAGGAAAGACTTCCGCTTGCGTTCCACATGACGCGTCCGCTAGGTAATTTTCGAATCAATTTTTTTTCCTGCAGCGGCAGCGTTAAAATTACAGACCCAAAGGCCTGCCAACTACGCCACGATGGTGCTGATTCTTTTGACATCCACGCCTACCACGCGCGGCCTCCCGCAAATATTTTGATTGCGTCACAATCAACAGCGGGACGTTTTTAGAGAGAAATGGCGGGATTGTAAGCGCAGCGAGCAATTTTATGCGATAACGATGCCCCACGGAATAATTGCTTTCGCCGTAAGCGACGGTGTCATTTGCGTTCAATTTTATACTTCATTCGCTCGCTGATAATTATTCCGATATGTTGTCTAGCTTCAGTTCTGTTGCGGAAGATCCAAGTAGCGGCATATCATAAAAGCGTTTAAAATTTCGGAATTTTTGGGACAGTATAATTATAAAAGTCATATAAACAGATTGTCGAGGCTTTTGTAAGGGAAGAATGGGTGGTTGTTTAGTTGGCGGGTCAATAGCTGGCTGTTATTGTGCAGTTCTGTGGGTCCCACGAAACCTGGATATGTTGGTTATCGATAAAGCATAGTTCTGTAAATCCAGGCGTGCCCAGCCGTGGATCTACCACAACGCTAATCCAATCACCATCCTCTTCGCTGTGACCGGCACAACGCGTGCTACGCGTGTTATTAGTGCATTAAAGTGTGTTTCATGTTCATTTAAGTGGGAAAATGATATTGCGAGTTGCAGTGATATGATTTTAATTCATTGAATCTGTGATGATGCATGACAAACCTTAATTTTCATCCCACAATTAAATAAAGATGTGCGGTGAATAAAGCGATGTTTAATATTTGCAAAATGGAACGTTGATGTTATTAATGACGTAATTAAATGTCTCGAATTCATATTAGAATGTTTATGTTCATTTTAAAACAATGGTGTCTAAATATGTTTGAAGGGTGTACTGTTTCTCTACAAAATCTAGAAACCATTTTTGCACAAACATACGAAAGCAAATTTACAACTCACATTCAATCCTGACCAACGTACTCACAAGGAGAATTTAGGAAATAAATATTTTACGTAAGTTAGCAAGAATTATTAGTTTTAAATTAACTCGATTTTTCATATTCCCGTAAGTCAACAATATTTCTTGTTTAGTTAAATTTAAACAACTTTGAAAATACAATGAAAAAATATTGCTAATAACATTGCCGTTCGAAAAAAGGCCAATAGTATAGAATCGAATGTCAGTTTTCTAATTCTGGTGAAGTGCGATACCTCAAAATTAGATGAGATTTCTTTAATACTCTACAATTCATTCAATTGTCGAGCTGAATGAGAAGCTGCCTCACTTGCATTTCCAGAAAAGTTTTCTCTTTTAAAAAGTATCCGTGAACATCACTCAATCGATAATAAGTTAATTGAAAATTGAAACTATTATATTGGGAAATGGCATTAACAGAAGGAACGTATTGACAAATTAATGTCAAAGGTGACATTATAAGACAACCTTTTATTGAGATTCGATGAAACAAAGATTTTAAATGCCGGCCCGGTGGCCGAGATCGCTAAGGCAGTAGTGTCGTAGTGATCTCGGACCGAAGGGTCGCGGGTTCGAGTCCCGCCTCGGGCATGGTTGTATTGTGTTCGTCCTTTCACCCCTTATCATCAATCACCATATCGTTTCATCCACATAGTTACCATACCGTTAACAGCAATAGTGGTCGCTAATGACCTTAGATGTTGATGCGACCTTAAATAAACCAATAAAAAAAAGCTTTTAAATATAAAATCAAATTTGTGAAAGGATAAGATCGGCTTAATTATGTATCATTTTCGCCAGAAATATGGATAAACTTGTGTCCAAAACATGTATTTTGAATTTTTATCGTGTGAAAATACTTTTCATTAAGTGTAGTACTTAACCTCATTCAAGTATCTAAGATTTTACCCTATTGAATTTCATTTACTGTACATTACCTTATTTAACAGGTCATACTGTTAGGCAATCTAAAGCGGATAAGAAATGCACGAAGAATCGCCCCGAGAGGGCGAGTATTATTTCGCCTCCTGAGCTGTCGATAGGGCCCTTCACCTGCCCTTCGGCGCTTCCCCTCGGGCCAGCCGCGGCGGCGGGCGCGCAAACAACCAACCCTCCGGTGGCGAGGGCTGGGGCAGGGGCGGGGCCGTGGGCGGGGAGGGCGGGGCGAAGGCGTCGCGGCGCCTCGCGGCGACAGCTGCTCTTCCACCTTCGCCTCGCAACTTGCCGGAATTTATGGGCTCAGGCGGAATGAAGACGCTGCCGCGTAACATTCGCGGTAAATCCGTTCGCCTCGTGCCGTCGCTGCCTTGGAGGGGGGCGTGGCGCCGGCGCCTGCGGTGAGCGGCGGCGGAGTGCAAGGCCCCCGGGTGGGGCGCTGCCGAACCGCACGATGCATAATGGATGGGGCGCCCGCCTTCTCGCAAACACGGCCCGGCCCCCGGCCCCACACTCGCACCCGGGAGCCGGTCCCCGCCACCGCCCCGCTACCTCTCCCGCCTCCACCCCCGCTCCGCTCTCGGCACCGACCTCCATCTCGTCCACGCCACCGGCCCCGCCTTCCCGCCCTCGTCCTCGCACTCCTCTTCGTCCCCCTCCCCGTCGCCGGTCCTGTGCCCGTCTCAGCCCTCGCCTCCGCCCGGTCCCCCGCTCCACGTCCCGGCTCCCGGCTCCGCCACCCTCCCGCTTCCAGTCCCCGACCTTGTTGCCGCTTCCCACCCTCGCCCGCGCCCCGCTCCCGTCCCACTCCCCTTCCTGACCCTTTTGCCCCTCCGCCACCGCTCCCACTTGCAGTTCCCGGCCCGGTCGCCGCCCCACCCCCTCGCCCACGCCCTCGCCCGCGCCCCGCTCCCGTCCCACTCCCCTTCCTGACCCTTTTGCCCCTCCGCCACCGCTCCCACTTGCAGTTCCCGGCCCGGTCGCCGCCCCACCCCCTCGCCCACGCCCTCGCCTGCCCCGAGGTGCGCCGGGCCGGGGCCGGGGCCGCCGCCGCCGCGCGCTGCCACTCTCCGCGGATCGCGCGCGCCATCTGCTTTCTTTCTCGCGCGTCTTGCCGAGTCAGGCCGCCGTCGACCCATGGAATCGTGTTTTTACCGCTTCTCCTTCCCGTTTCCGTTTCTTCGTAGCTCACTCTCGCTGCCAATTTCTTCCAACTTCACACACTGAATAAATATATCGGTTTGTGCCAGCTTGTAACAATTTCGATTCTCCTTTCCCTTTCATCATCGATTGAGCTTTCGATTTTTTCATTATTTACACCTACGCTTTTGGGATCACCCCAATCGACATCGATTGTATCTGAACCTAAGCAACACCCGTTTTTTACTCAGTTCTCACTCATTTCATTTAATCCTTATGCTTATTCTCAACACGCTATGTTTATATGTTCATTTTATCAAAAACCTGCATTCCTTTCCCGAGTTCTCCCTTTACTTCTTCTTTACAAACTAACTCTCGATATTGTTGCAAACTTCCTTGGTACGTACGGTTCATTGTGGAAATTTCGATTTTTTCACGGGAAAACTTCCCACGTGTTTTCATGTGTTGGAGCTTCTTCATATAGTTCGCTCTCATATTCCTGTTTCACTCGTTACTATGCAGCTTACTAATTTTCTGTCTCATGTGTAATGATTTGCTTAAAATTCTGAAATGAAATTCCCCTTTCTGCCCTATCGTTTCATATACAAATAAAAGAGTAATAATATAAAAAATAGATGTAATATTTTCCGCGCAATTATTGAAACTGATATTTCCAGTGTGTTTCATTGTTCTATACAAACAGATTTTGATGCGATCTTACTCAGGACAGGTTTCCAGCTATGTCGGATTCAAATATTTCCTGAGGAGAGTTTCGATACAAAAATGTCACGTTAACAAACACTAAAATATAGTGCGACCATATTAGATTTTCGTTGCATATAAAAAATATACCTTCTAAGGCTTCCCTTACTTTTCATCGGCGCTCCCGTCTCCTTCTGCGATCTTTTCATCTCCCCGGCCTCTCCGCTTAGCCGTGCTTCTCTCCGTGTTTCGCCGGCGACCCCTTGAGTCTCCCCCTTTGGGCCTCCGCGGCGCCCTGTGATCGCGGCCTTACCGTCCTTGGGGGACGGCAGTCGAGAGATAGGGAACGAAGTTCGCCGGGGGCGGGGCGCCGGGGGCGGGGCGCCGGGGGCGGGGCGCCGGGGGCGGGGCGCCGGGGGCGGGGCGCCGGGGGCGGGGCGCCGGGGGCGGGGCGCCGGGGGTGGGCGCCAGGGGCGGGGCACCGGGGGCGGGGCACCAGGGGCGGGGCACCGGGGGCGGGGTACTGGGGGCGGGGCACCCACGGGGTGGGGCACTGGGGCGACCCACACTGGCGGTGAGCGTCGGTGGGGGGGCGCCGGTGACGAGGGGCTCAAAGAGGGAGTGGTACCCGATGCGGGGGACAGGTGAAGGAACCGAGAGGGGGGTAGGTGGCGGACGGCACTGGGGCGAGTCAGAGGACACGAGGGACATGGTGGGCGGAGAGAGAGGGCGGCTGGCAGCGCCGAGCGGGATAAGGAGCTGCTGTGCAGCGCGATGAAATCCGCCCACGACAGAGAACGCCTTGTCGGCCGCGCCAGCCGCTAAGAAGCTCCGAATAAAAAGCGATCGATGGCCGCGAACGGCGCTCTAACGACGGCGCTTCAGCCGCGTCTCGCCCCGGAAGGCCCCAGTGCCGCCGCGAGATGCAGTTAGCGATTAGCCTCACATAAAATATCGCTTGCTTTTTATTGGCACTTGAGGAAAATGGAGATGGAGCGAGACTTAATTCGATCATTAAATCTCGCATATTTTATTACGTGAAATATAGTATTAAATTTTCTCACGTACCTCCAAAGGTATGTGAAGTTGAAAGAACCCATGAGTCTGTTGAAGCAGAGGTGGAGAGCGGAGCAGTTGATCTTTCGTTTCTCTTTTGAAGTTACATTGTAATATCCAATGAAGTCAATCTACAAATGAATTTTAATATTTACTGATTTGAGAAATACTGTGGACTGTAAAACTTTTCTCTACGACCACATCCTTAAATACAGTGGCTAGTAATTTTTGTGAATAAAACAGTCACCTTTCTTTCCTCATGTGTTCGTACTAAGATCCAAACAAAGAAGAACGAAAAGCTCTCTTAGACTAATTCACAAAATATCGACGATAGATGAAGAAAGAAGAATTAAATGGGGCGTCGAGAGAACGTTACACTAATTGCTATAAAAATACCCCTTGTGCAATCAGTATTGCTCAATTACAGGGTGACTTGTTTTTTTACCAAAAGAGGACCTTTACAGACTTACCTTATTTTGCCTGAAATATGCTTAGGACTACAGAATGGTTACGAAGTTAAAATAGGGAGAAGAGCCTTTCCACAGTGTAATTGTTCTTCTCGGTGAAAGAATGACTGATGAATGATGTTGATGCGTGACATTGTCCTGAAAGTGAAGAAATATTTTGGTCCACCATTTACTCTCCTCCTGCAGGTAAACCGAGGTATTCCAAAGATTTTGTTGGTATTACCTTTCTTGTTAAACTTACAAAGTTCTCAAATTATTTAGTATCTTCTTCCACATAAAAGAACCCTTGCCCGGCCATAAATTCAATTCTGTTCTCAACCTCGGACCATTTAGAAACACGCTTGGGTCAAATCTATTGGAAAATCTCTGAGTTCTTAAAGTTTCTAAATCGCAGTTCTAAATATTATGGATAAGCGGATGTATTAAATTTGCAGGCTACAAAGGAAGGCATTAGGGTGTCCGGCCCTGTTGACAAATGTCGGGAAGACGGGCTTGCTCAAAAGAACTGTCCTTGCGATAGGAACACGTCTAGTCTATCTATTCAATGACAGTCGTAACAGTGCTACTATTGTTAACGCAACACTGAACACATGCAAACACACTAGACTGAAAAAATGATATTTTCGCATGCGGCAGGAATAATGCTGCTGACCAAAACCACAAAATGGTTTTCCAAAACTAGCATGCACAATGATAATGAACAACAAGTAACACTCTCACGTATAATACTAAATTAAATATTAATAAAAAATACAACTAGGCAATGATTTAAATATTAATAAACAGTCTTCACGAATACTGCAATACCATAGTACAGTATGTACGGAAACAGAGAACAACGGTCGTTTCCATTTCAAGAATATGAAACAGTTCCTGCCCCATAATACAACACATTAGTAGTAGGTATTTAATGGCAGGTAGAAATTTAATGGATTTCTTGGAGATACGATGTCAGCTTTAGCCTAAGTAGTAATACTGAGAATGAGAATTTATTCATACACACAGTATGAGAAGAGATGGAATAAAACAATCAAATATTTCAGCAAAAATCGAAGCTCTCATTGTTTTTTTCAACTTTTGCCAAATTCCCGGGTATCTGTCGAAAACGTAGAACCACTCTTTTTCGGAGGCTGCATAGATCTTTTTAATTTGTGCGCACATTGGAATTAGTAATAATGATGACATCAGATATGTATTGAAAATTTGATATTTTATTTTCTTGTAAAAGTATCTCCATCGATACGTGCCGTGAATATTTTGAGGTGTATAGTTGAAATTTGTAACTTTCAAACCTGCATATCAAAATTCGAAAGTAACTCGTACAGATTGAATTTTGTAAAAATATTATTTTTTCATAATATTGGTATTTCTCGCTCATAATTATAAGTACTACACAAGCTAAAATGCTATAACTTATCTGCCATACAATTTTATTCAATGAGAAAAATCAAAACTTGTCGAACGGAGTATAATATCTATAGTGCTTGCAAGAGTCCATTACTCCCGCACGTTAGTTGCTATACACGTTACATAACTTCCTCAGGACGTTAATATTCATATTCGTTTGTCACGCAACACCATCATCATCTTCGGAGAACAAGGCCGTTATGTAACAAATATAAAAAATGGACTAACGCTAAATCGAACAAATTGAAGGTCTCCTTCGGAAACAATTGTTTTCGTATCATAACAATTTTTTTTCAGAAATCAGAAAGAAAATTGAGGGGAATAAAAATTACTATGAATTTTAAGATTTTATACTTAACTGAAATGATAGTTCGCACTACCACCAGTAAATGAGACTAAGGCAAAAAATCTGAAAAACTTTAAATATACTAATAAATTATCTTAATAAAATGCTTTGTAACCAGCGCTGCAATTGCGACGTACAATCGATAGCAAGCGCAAACGAATTCCCATACCAAACAAAATCCCTCAGTAAATGGACAGCATCGACTTCGAAGCCTAATAGCCCTTCGGCCAAACAACGCGCGCCCTACGCAGTGTGCGCTGTTATCTACGCCCGTTGCGTGGCAACGGCCCATCAGCTGACTATGAAAAATCGGGGAAGACGTGTGAGCGAGGCGAGGGAGCATTTGGGCGCCTGTGGGGCGATACCCCCAAGCGGCCAGGGCTGCAGGATGGGGGATGTGGGGGGGTGGGTGGAGAAGGCCGGCCTCCCTGGAAGCACGGGGGAAGGGAAAAGGTGGGTGGCGTGGGCGCAATCGGACAGCAGGTCGATATCGAAGGCTTCTGACGTGCGGGGGCGTTGAGTCGGCGGCCACTGGATGTCGAAGGTTGCTAAGGACGTCACCCTGGCTTCCAAGGCTTTGGGCAAATAGGGAAATGCGCTGGGGCAATATTGAAATCGTGTTTCTTTTCACCGACTAACATACACTGGAACATCAATACGAGGAAAACATTGTGCAGAAATTGGATAGAACGGTGCAAGGTGAGTTTGAAGACACGTTTAAAGACTGCTTGGACAAAACGAGAAGTGCAGTGCAGACCAAGGAAAACGTTTCTGGTCATAACAATACAATTATATTTTATAAAACTGTTCTGAAGGTATTACCCTATTAATAAATATCGCTCTTAGCGAGTTTTCTTTAGTGTGGCTTTTAATATTTCGATGTGTTTTGAGTCCATGTTAACCTTAATGCTAATCGACCGTCGGAGTGTTAATTCATTTAAATTGAGGTTTCACACAGATAAGTGCGATATTAGGCATTGAAATGAGAAATAAAAAGTAGTCAAACCTCAGAGCACTTGTTCAAACGTCGCTGAGACGCATGTCAGCAGCTGTGTAGACTTAACGGACTCCTAGAAGAATCACATTTGGAAGTTTTAGACTATTTTTAGAAACAAGAAAGTAAGTAAACAAGTTACAACTCGTCGTGAGAAATTAATGCCAGCTAATAACGTGCATGGAAAAGAATATCGAAGTAGCATTCGTCTCTGAAGAAACTTGCTTTCCAATTAGTTTTTCGAAAATATCAGTACAAAGAAAAAAAATATTTAGCTGGATTGTTTACCTAAGAGAAATGGAACTTAAAACGTCATCTTTATTTTAGTAACTAAATATTTTGTTATTTTGTATTTAAAAAAATATATACAACCGTTAGGAAAATTATATTATTTAATGGCGATTACACCGTCCTCGCTGAAATCTATTGATTCATTCGGCATCTTGACCTTACAACACAAATTACCCTCACTTTTTAAGAAATGTTTTTAAGACCGTCGGAACTTTTTAACAACACTTTTGTTAGTCCGAAGTGTCCTTCATTCATGTAACTGCGAGCTGGTGCGTGGACCGTCACACTTTTTCTGTACGTTTATCAGAATTGTCCCTTTCCACAGCGGCATGCTAACGTGCAACGTCATCGACATCGCATATCGTAGTTCTGTAGAATTCTTGTTTTAGTAGCCCCCCGGAGAAAATCCAGAGGTGTTGAATCAGGAGACATCGTCGACGAATTCACTGGCTCTCTACGCCCAGTCCTACGATTGAATTTGGTGATTTTCGTGTCGGTAACGAGCGTGTCAGCGAGGGGGCGGCCATCATGTTGCAGCAGCATTGGCTGTCGCTAGAATGGCGCTGCGTCGGACATCGCTCAGCGTAAGCTGCAACGCGTTCCCTACCGAAATTGATTGATTAGTGCTTCTAGGCGTGTAAATAGCTGAGATCGTTACTCCGCAAGTGTAATTCGGGAGGTGAATCCAGAGAGATGAATGGCGATGTCCGGCGCCAACCTACACGTCGACAGCGGGGTTTTTCCCTAACCAGGTATCTCGCCCAGCGGAACACCCCCCTCTTCCGCCGGGACAAGCTCTATGCCCGACTGGTCTCCCGACATGCGTGGTAGTGTAGTGCATGTGTGTGTGCGAAGGGTGAGGATATGACAAGGAAGAGGAAGGAAGATTGTGCCTTGCCCTGTACATACCTTGCAACCAAAACATAATTAAGACATGTGCTGAAACGCTATACATGTGATACGTAATGTTTTGTTTACAAAATATTGCAAATGCAGACAGGATTGTTGTTATATGACAGTGGGTTTTTGGTAGTAGTATAGTAAATGTGTGATGTTTTCTTTCCTCATATTATTCAGCACTGAGGATGGAAATAAATTTTCCAAAACGTCGGCAAACAACTAACTTATAGTTCGTGTTTCTTATGACCAAGCTCCGTTAACCTGCCTTCCTATATTTCATCAATTGGTCGTTAAGAATTCTTAATGTTAACTCTGAATTTATGAATACAGCACAGATTGATTTTTTCGGCGTCTTCCTACAAAATTGAAGTTAGAGATTTTTTCTTCAAGTAAACTTTTCTCCATTATTAATTATTTTATTAAGGTCAGTATATAATTTTGAAAATTTTAGTAGTTTCCGCGCAATATTGCGAGTATTATGAGCAATTTTAAAAAATAAAAAAAACTAGATGTTCTCAAAAACAGCTCCAAATTTTTCTTTAAAGTTTTGGTAGGAATAGTGATAAATATACTCTGTGAGATAACATAAACGCAACATTGCTCTATTCATTTTGTTTTCAAAAATTACAAAAATTTAATTTTATGACTTCTCTCATGTCATTTGTACTACTTACATTATCGGTGATTTATTCACATTATGGCGTTTAGGAAAACATCTGCTTTAAATGATGCCAAATAAAGTTTCTCCAAAACTCAACATTTTTCTGTAAAAATGAGCTCAAAATTCCGCGTTTTCAGAAACGCTCAAATAACATTTTCTAAAAAACGGCTCCAATTTTTCTTTAAACATTTCGTAAAGATAATGCTAATTGTACTATTTAAGATGTCACAAAACTCATTTTTCTGTATTCTCTTTACTTTTCAAAAATTACACAAAAGTATTTTTTTTAATTTCTTAGGCCGTTAATGTGCACATTTGTAGCAATTTGTATACATAATTACATTTGTGAGTAGAAGTTCTGCAAATGGCTTCCAATAATGCTTTTCGAAGACGCAAACGATGTCTGTGTAAAAGAGCTTTAAATTTCGCATTTACACTAGCGTATAAACGCAATTTTTTTTAAAACGACAAATTTTTCTACGAAAACTTTCTTAAATGACGAGATTTTACTTTTATATTATTCTTAATGTAATTTTTCGGTTCTACTCTTGAGAACCCGAAAAATTGAGAACATCAAAAAAAAAAATTCTTTGGGTGGCGATAGATGGCAGTTGGCAAGAGTGTGTGGCAAGTCCGAAAAACTAGCCCAGACCAAAGAAATTAGAAAACTAACTAGTACGAGAAAGTATGTTATATTCTGGAGGACCACTATTTAGCATATGCGTTTATAAAATCCTATAAAGTTTTAAAAATTGCAATTTTTAAATATTTTTTCTGAACCTGTTCTCCACCTTCAGAGATCTCCTCCTCCTAAAATCAGAGATTTATTTTAGTATACAATATATTCTTTGATTTTAGTATTTCTCTCGTGACATTTTGCTAAACTTCCTTAAGTGTAGAAGACGCCCGGGCTAAGTGGAGCTTACCTTGATGTTTTAGTACTGAGGTGGGCAGAACTTGAAATATACTAACAATCCTGTCAATCCTATCAAGTATTCTTTAGGAGAAAAAACGTTTCGGTATTCCACGCACCCCCATTAGTTTTACAAAAAAAAAACGATCAAACCAAAATATTTCAGTGACTTTTTTATATTTACCCAGACAATTCTGTCCGCCTAAAACAAAAGAAAAGTTAAATGCACTTTCCAGAAAAAAATTGTTACGGAACGGAAATGAATTTAACTTAAATTTAATAAATATAAAGAACTCGCAGAAAAAAATAATCATAATGTGTTTCACAGTCTTCCTGTTGCAGTGGGGAAAGTAAAATTCTATTTCTGAGTTCGAGAGACACCGGCTTCGTCGCTCGTCACACGAGGGAACCCAGTAATTGAAGGGGAACTCACCTCTCGGAGGGCGCAACAAAAAGTTGGGTGGTGCTTTTTACAAAATTTTTAATTAGATTTTGACATCACCCAAAGATCTTGTTTATCCAACTCCCCGTGCAAGTGGGATCGCCCCCAGTCCAGAGTGAGGTAGTCATCAAGCCCGCAACGTGCCACTGCCATCGGACCTTCCCTTTGAGCGAAGCAAAATATTTATGCTTTGCCCCGCAAGGAGCGAGTTCGGTGCTCGGCAAATGAGGGTGGGGGCCTTGGCTGCGGTAAGGTCTTCGAAGCAATAACACTGATGGACTTAGGAAGGCACGGAACGATTCGATATCGCCGCCCGTTCGACGTTGTGGTTTGGGGTTGTGTGGTCGTAATATGGGGAATTTCCGAGACGATTCCGTTTTGTTCCAAGAAAAATGTTCCGAAGAATATTTTTTGAAATATGAGGCAGTTCATTAAACGTGTGTGGTATGTATATGAACGCTTTGGCTAGCAGCAAAATATTCCTTTGGTATTATCACAAATAGTTACAGTATTGAATTAATGGGGTAATTTTTTAAAAATGATGTCGAGATTTTCGCGGAATTATTGTGCTTCTGAACAATTCTTTCTAAAGGTAAGCATTATTAATTAAAAAATGTACGTTAAGTTACTGATTCCTTCGGTATGCAAAAAGAGATGATAGAATTCAACTATTGGAACCTACTGGAATGCTAAGATAGTATCATCGTCATCGATTTCGTATTGTTTGATGTAACATTTTTGTGACATATTTTAAAAAATGTGGTTGCGTTTCTGGCAATATTAGGAAATTCTCAACTGAACGGTGGAAAGTTATTTCTCAGCGATGCATCTTCGATTCACACTACTTGAGGCATTTTGCGTCCGTGATTTCTATTTGTTGCAATGCTGCATTTGAAGAAGTTACAGTAGTGTAGAGCGTGCAATTTGTTGCTTTTTTTTATCAAATCGCAGTCATGAGTTTCATGTGCTAGCAATGTTCTTAAAGCTGAAAACTATTCATGTGAACGATGATATTATAGAATATTACAAATACTATAGATTTGGTTATTTAGTGTTACCGCAGAAAATAATCTACTTGGCGACCAATCCTAATGTTGTGTACGAAAATCAAATCTTATGAAGTGATATTATTGTTATGTTTTAATTTGCTATATTGCGGTTATGTTTGTGTTTAATCCGAACTAAGTGAACAAGTAGATAAATTTAAAGAGTTGAACTGTGAAATTACAAAACATGACTACAAATCACTCCAAGCTTTCTTGCTCACATTTTGACTCAATTGCTGTTAGTGTTTCAAGGACAATGTAAATGAATGTTTGTTTTATTTTCGTTCTACATCGCTGATGTATTCCTGTTTTATATATTCAATATTTTTAATCACCGTGCGCTCAGGGTGAAATTAAAATATATCCATATGATGAATTCGGAGGGGGTATATCCCTATTTCACAGAAATGATACATTCATTAGTCAAAGCCTGCTATAAAAATGAACGCTGCTAAAACCTGAAATTTATTGCACATTCCGAATTCCCAGAAAAAAGAATGTTGTGAATTTTTACTCTTGTATTTAAAAAAATCGTGAATTTTTGTGCCTTGTGAATTGTGACGTTCTTTTTCCTCAATAAAGTAAAAACGTTGAGTGGAGATAACTTAGATATGCACGTTGAGTGAAAGTTACCTCATATGTCACTTCATAAGAGTTTTCTAATGGTGATAAATTTGCGGAAGTTCATATATAAAAAAGTGTCTTGGGTGTACTTAAATTGAATAAAGTCGACTAAATTTACTTGAATGCAGCAAAGTGTAAGTCCCTCATTTCGCACGACCCTCCCCGCCTGGCCCGGCCACGCCCCACCCCAAAATAATTGCAGGTTTCTATCGCGCAATGTATGTGCCTCTAAAACAGTTGCTGTTAACTCGTAGACTCTTTAATACTATTTAAATAGATTTTAGTGCGGATGGTGGGTGAGGGCATTAAGTTAAAAACGGATCATGGGAATATGCAGAATTTGCGAAGAAATTTAATCTTCGGAAATCTCTCACCATTCCCAACACTTATGGGTTCTTGTAGGACATTCGTAAAACGAACGCATTTTGGTTTTCCGAACAAACTATATAATTTCATTGATAAAATTAAATTCGAAACTTTATTCTATTTAACATACAATGTAGGCTTTCACGGCCGGTTTCTACATTATTTGACGTTTCCGGGTTTTGTAGGCCGTGGTCTAACGGACACTTGTCCATACGTTTCGCCTGCAACTGTGGCAGGCATCCTCAGTGGCGTTGCTGGCGGGAGGGAAGGGTTCTGGCAATACCGCGTTGACTGACGTCAGTCTATGGTCAATCTCCGTTAAACCACGGCCTACCAACCCGGAAACGTCAAATAATGTTTCTTCTATTTGTTTTTATTTTGAAAATGTAGAATTTCTGTTTTGAATTATCAAGCCTTCGGTGATCACCCAGCATTGTCTATATATGTGTCACAAATGATGACTACGTGGGAGCGAAAGGGCTACCCTTCCACGTAGTCGCCACCGTAGCGCGCTCCCCGGCTCGGTCCGTGCGTGGGCCTCCTTCGACCCGTAGCTCGGACGCGCTCGCGTCGCCTCTCCACAGGCGATCTTGCTACCCCCCCCCTCGGGCGACTCGCCGGAGCTATACTTCGGTTTTTATAAAGGGGCCCGACAAGGCCTGTCTTCACGATGGAATATGGCCCGGCTTTTCCGGGCTTTCTCGATCGTGCCAATAGATGTCGCATGATCGCGACCGTTTCAAGCAGTGCTGCAGATCAACCGACATCTAGCTGCACGACCGAGGAATACGCGAAAAGCTTTACGCGAAAGTTTTTTTGTTTTCTTTCGAAAGTTTTACGGAATACGCGACAGGCGTTGACGCGCCACGTTATAAAAACCGGAGTATAGCTAGACTCCGTCTCTTCTCAGTCGGCACTCTTCGGGAACTTGGACGGCGCTCCAACTCGGAATATCTTCTTTTTTTTTTGGTCACTTAAAGTCGCCTCAAAATCTAGGTCATTAGCGACCACTATTGGTATTAACGTTATGGTAACAGTGAAGATGAGACGATATGATGATAAGGGGGGAAAGGACGAACAGATACAACCATGCCCGAGGCGGGACTTGAACCTGCGACCTGCTTGCAGGCCCGCTGTGTAGCGAGTGCCGTCGCTGCTGGAGACTCGCGCCTGGCTGGGCGCAGAGGGCGCGTGTCCTGGCGGCGCCGCTACTACTAGTGGCCCTCAGAGAGCGCGCGCACAGACCTATCTCGCGCCATCATGTTCCTTAAGCTTACAGTCCCTCTGCCCCTCTTCCAGCTTCGCTTTATTGATTTGATGTGTCCAAACACGCCAACTGCTATGGTCATTTGCGTAGTAATTTTTTTAATATTGGGAGGTGAGAGTTTTCCTTTCCTCTGGATTGTGAGACCCGGTGCCGACCTACACGACTGCTTGCGAAGTTTTTCTCCAAGGAGGTATCTTTCACCAACGGGGCACCGCTGCAGCCGGGTGAAGCTCTAAACTCCCGACCGGTCTCCCGACGTGTGTGGAAGTATAGTGCATGTAACTATGTTTGTGAGGGCGACGACATAGTGCGAAGAAGGAAAAGAAAGGTGCGTAGTGTGTGGCCCGTTTGTTACGATACTGCTCTGGTATTCGCTTGTTATTGATCGGAGAAACCAAAGAAAACTGCCGATCAGAGCAGCCAGGTGCTAGAATTCTTCTCCTACAGCGGTTGCATCGACCCAGCTACATAGCTAGTGACAAAAATCACCCACTATCGGCGCTCAAGCGAGCCCCCGAACCTCCCAGTCAGAGTCGCTCCGGCAACAAGCAATGTTGGCTCTGAGGTAAATTCAGCCGATCCCGCTCCGTTTTCTTCCTTCCTTCCCCAATGACTTCGTTCGGCCCCTCCTCGCGTTGCAAAGCAACGGCGCTGTGCAACAGCGCCATACAATGTCGTTTAGATGCATTGCAGATCGTATTAAGTTAACGTTGTTTAGAAAAGCAAATTTTGAGGTGACATTCTGAATCACAACTTTTTTGGTTTTTTTATGAACCGCTGAAAAATGATCGTGGAAAAGTTGGTGCAATCTCCAGTGCACTGCAGCAATGTAATAGTTTAATGTAGGTGGAACAATCACAGACACGCATATTTATATTAGCTTAAATGCAACATGTTCTTTAAGATGTTTTTTGAAGAAATAAATAATGTTTAGTTGATTTAAACCCGAAATGGGTCAAAATATTTCCGTTTTGGATTTGTATATTTTGTTGATAAAGAATGAATTAGGCGCAACCGCACGCAATGGGAGGCGTGCTATTGCCGCAAATGACTTCGTCTCCCATCAAACAGAACCCCCGGCCGCCAGTGCAGGCCGTGGATGAAATGTGTCAACTCTGGGAGAATTACGACTAGAAACCACAAAACCACACAGCTGGGTTGCAGCCTTACACATATTAATTCCGAGATACTCGAGAGTATAAATCTTGAAAGTGACTCAATGAATTGATGCACAAATGGTTATTAAAAGGGTTTTAGTTACGGTATGATAACATTCAATACATAGATTTTTGTTCACTCAATTGTCATTTCGTTTCGACAGATTTTCAATCAAATAATCTTACTAATATCAAAATTTTAAGAAATAAAGATAATTATTGTAATTCCGTTATCATCGGGTGTTGTCATAATGAAATTCTGGTGATATCAAAAAAAAATATTTCTGAGAGGTAAAAATAAAAATTACACTTTTAATATAGTTTCAATAAAACACTGTACATTCTTTCCACATTTGTATGTGGTAATAATATAGTGCGACCCACCCGTCCGACTAGCTCAGAATGGGTTTTTTTCTGGGTGGACGCAAACAAAAAAAAATTATAAGAAGAATGGCGGGGTTCAGGGTCGTGCAGAACGTTGTGGATTGGATGCAATTACTTAAAAAAACACAAGGAGAATCACTTTTCACACACTCAAATATATTCTATAAAAGTTTTGCTGTTATTACAATTACACGAACCAATCAGAAGATAATTTAAATACACACTGATCATAAAATGCTGAAAGGAAAAAAACACAAAACACACTAGTCACTATATACAAGGTTTCTTACTCTCTCTCTCTCTCTCTCTCTCTCTCTCTCTCTCTCTCTCTCTCTCTCTCTCTCTCTCTCTCTGAACATTCAATTTCAGTTACTACTTTCTTCAATCATGAGAAAGGTTTAGAAATGTTTACTTTTTACAAATTAACAAATTCTACTTAAAAATCAAGTCTGACAATTCTGAATTGATCTTGTCCGTAATAAATTACTCTCTCTCTTTCAACAAAACAATTCTGGGAATATCTGTAACTGATTACTCCTTCATTTTCTAGTTTTACCAGTTATAACTGTACATTTCCAATTTTCTTTTGAAAGAAAAGGTTGATTCTTTACTCGCGTGCTAGGGGTGGAAAGAAATTGTAATTATACTTTTCTTATCGTTAAGTATGACAAATACGTCTCCCCCCTCTTTTCTACGCCAAGACTGCAACCTAAACTTTCCTTCCAATATCTAGAAACTGTTCGCTAGGCACGACCTTACGTTTTCGCTTCTCGGGTGCGACGCGAAGCTCCCAGCGGCGCGGCCTTGAAGTAACCAACCTCGGTCTGAGGACGCCGTCCCCTCCACAGAACTGCTCGCTCTTCGTCGAAGTCTCGTTGTTCACCAGCACGTGCCCACCGTCTCGTATTCAGTTGAAACTCTTTTCGTATGCTCAGATAGAATTGTATTGGCGACGAATTCTTTTAAATTGAGCACTACAGATTTACAAGAGCCACTATTACGACGATAAACGAAATTAACGAGAGAAAAAAATAAACTGAAAATAAAAGAAACGAATTCATTGGTTAGTTCATGCCTATTCATTACTTCTCTTATCACTTCTCAAATTGCAAAATTAAAATGTTTCACTTCGTCTCGTTCTTTGTGAATACGTTTATATCAATTGTAAGGAGATAATTACCTCTTCTAGTCTTCTTGAAGAGTTTTTCATGGAATGCCTTCCTGTAGTCCGTTGCAGCACAAGTACCCGTCTTGTGCTCGGCACGTCCGAACTGGTCCGCTGTTGTCTAGAGAAAGAACGACTTTTTCTCCGTCAACTACAGGGCTCGCCCGATCTAACGTGGCGATCTCTATTGATCTCTTTAGGTAATTGTTACCTTCTCATATCATTCCGCGTTGGCGCGCGTTCAAACAGCTGGTCTCTTGTTCAGGACATTAATGTGACCCGCTTTCCGAGGCTTCGGGGGAAACGGATGGTCACAATAGTTTAATCTTATTGTTAGCTAAATTGGTCGTACCATACGTATAGTTTATATCGTGTTCTCTTGAAATAGCAACAAGACAGCCTTAATGATACTGCATATTCAGCCACTCGGCACTAGTCAAAGACAATTTTCTAGGAACGTTTTCACTTACAAATGGAGTTCGGATATTCTCAATTCAGTTTACTTGGAACTGAAGCAATGGTTCGAGAATTGATGTATCTGAGGCTTTTGAATTGGGGACAGTTATTTTCTAATAATATTATGCATACATAAATGATGCATGTGAACACAAAGTATTTTTATATATTTCAACAATTTAAATGCAGTTGAAAGCGAATAGAAAGTAAGACTCTTCACCTTTACAATAATTGCGTATGAATTAAATAATAAGTTACATCGTTGAAAGTTGTGGAAGAGGTATTTTGTTTGCAAACTGCGAGTATTGGTCACAAAATGGCAGTCACATAAGGAATAATTCTGGGTACATTTCAAATCAATATTTTTCTCATCAAGAAGACATAACTTCTAGTAATCAGTTTTGAGATACTCATGCGACTCATAGGTAAACGTTTATTACCTTAGAGAAGGGTAACATTAAGAAGGAGGGGGATGTTGGCGGTGAGTCTAAACTCGAAAAATGACGAACGCCACAACAACGCATATTACGCCTCTGGGTATTGCGAGTTCTCCCTTTCGCATACTTCTCGATTCCCTCGTTGAACGTTCACTCGCCTTACATTCATCCCATCCTTATCAGCAGCATTACATCTGAATCACACGCCCCGCCATGGGATTAGGGCGTCACTATAGATGATTCGGCAATGAAACTAGTGCCATTGTGCCGATTCCTTAAATTGAAAGAGTGCATTTGCAAAGCTTTCAAAAGTTTCAATCGGTGTAGCGCCCATGATTTTCCCTATATTTTCATTCTCTCTCGTCAATTACAAACCGGCTTATGTGTTTCAGGGCATTGACCTGAACATCCTTTCAGTAGCTGAGGTTAGCTCAGTGCCACTGCAGAGTCAGTGCCTCTGATCTGGAGGTCCTAGAGTTCGTGTCCCGATGGTGGCAAGGTTTTCGACATTAGCGGCATAGATAGGTTGAGTTCAGTCGCTGTCTGAAGGAAAATTCTAGCGCCCGGTTGCTTTGATCGGTTGTTTTCTGTGGTTTCTCCGATTAACACCAGGTAAATGCCGGAAGAGTGCCTAGCAAATTGGTCTCGTACCGCGCGTGATTTTCCTTGTTCTTCTTTCTGCTATCCTCAATCTTTCTGTATTCATCAGATCAATTCTGATATGATGTGAATACAATGCTTCTATAAAGGAAATAGGAGATATCATCCTTCCTCCTCTTACCTCGCTTTCCAGTCCCTAGGTTGGAACGTAAACGAGGCTACTGATCAGTAATAAAGATAAAACGTGAATATATTTTCTCAAAACCTTAACACGGCCGGCACGGTGGCCGAGATCGCTAAGGCAGTAGTGTCGTAGTGATCTCTGACCGAAGGGTCGCGGGTTCGAGTCCCGCCTCGGGCATGGTTGTATTTGTGTTCGTCCTTTCACCCCTTATCATCAATCACCATATCGTTTCATCCACATAGTTACCATACCGTTAACAGCAATAGTGGTCGCTAATGACCTCAGATGTTGATGCGACCTTAAATAACCAAAAAAAACCTTAACACGCAAACACTGTAAACGGACGAAACAGATAATACACAACAGAATATAACGTCTTACTCATGGGGAAGAAAAGCTAAGATGAATGAAAAAAATGCACTGTTCAGATAATTTTCAAGTGGACTGGGGAAAGAAAGAGAAGTAAAAATGAAATGTCCGGCCCGGTGGCCGAGATCGCTAAGGCAGTAGTGTCTAGTGGTCTCGGACCGAAGGGTCGCGGGTTCGGGTTCCCCCTCCGGCATGGTTGTATTTGTGTTTGTCCTTTCTCCCCTTATCATCATGTCGTTTCATCTTCATAGTTACCATAACGTTAATGCCAATAGTGGTCGCTAATGACCTAAATGTTAATGCGACCTTAAATAACAAAAAAAAGGGAAACATCGAGGTCTTCATATAAGCTAGTAGGTATAGTATTAGTTTGAACTGTAATAATGTGGGTTTTATACCGATGTTATATCTGCGAAAACCGTTATGAATATAGCGTAACATCTGCAGAAGATATTCTGTTGGACACCACTTGGATTTCGCCTAGGTTCCTTCAACATTTGTATGAGAATGTCAGACCCATTACCCCGGAGGATGTTGTAAATGGTGCTGAATGTCGTTCTGGCTGTACAATGTGTTACTCACAAGCAGTTTGATTTGCCTCATGTTGTGCATTAACTTCCACATAATACAAACTGATACGTCCAGGTGCGTCGTATCATCCATGCCAAACTTTCTAAGCAATATGGGTAATGCGTCAGCCGTATCACATGAAGTAAGCGGTGACTTGCTCAGTATGAAAATGTTGGTGTGCGTAAAATGATCACAGGCAGAATAACATCATCAAACATTAGAATTTTCAGGCAAAACTGAATCTTTCGTTAAAAATTCTTCTTCTGATGAATGTCTATATATTTATTAATAACAGTTCAAATGTTCAGGGAACAATAAATAACAGTTCCTTTTTCATTTTAGACATTCCGATGTTTTCACACAACTGGGATTTATTTTTTTTACCACATAAGTTGGCGTTCGCAACGTAGTTTTTGACTTATAGGGCTGAAGATGGCTACTAGATATTAGCCGAAACGTAGCCAACACCAACTTAAAATATAATAAAAAAATAAGAGTTATATAAAAAATCTTAAATCTTAAATTAAAAATAAATTGTTTTTTATTAACGAAACTCATTGTTTTTGCGTTTTTTCTCCCGAGCTTCAGGGTATCGAAATAAAACGTTGGCGCTTCTCACAGAGCTGGAAGAGCGTAGGTTTCTTTGAATTTCTGTGCGCAGTGGAAAATAATAAGAATTTTAGTAATAATAATTATAACAACACTTAATTACAGGGTGCATGTACCGAGGGATTCAAGTGTGAAAGATGTAGATACGGTTGACAAATTGAATAGCAGATACGGTTGTAGACAATTGAATCATTACGGCACAAAGCATCACTTACTACACACTTAGAATTGGATCAGAGTACAGGAACAGACAGACGCAGTAGCAGAAATAATCCACCAAGAATTGGACCAAATGCGCCAGTTAACACCTGAAGCGCAAATTACGCACTGTTTAACCCGGCGTGTTTTGCAGAATCGCTGTTATGGCATGCAGTGGGTCTGAACAAAATTCTCACAGAGAACAGTAATTAGTAATCGTTCTGAATTTTTTATGTTCGATAAATAAAAGAAGCAAGTCGATATTTTTCATTTTTCAATCTCGAACACTTCCAATCTTCAGTTGAAGCACCTGAAAAGAAGACAAATATGTGGATCTCTCAGGGTCTATCCTCCAACAATGGAATACCAGCAAAGTGAGAATCATTCTTATTGTAACAAGTACTGGAGCCATCCCGATGATCACGTCTTATTCTCAAGGAATTAGATCTTCCTGAAAACCTATGGAAGCTTATGCGGAAGGTTACCATCACCTCAATGACTGGAAATTTGTGGGAAATCAACCGACAGAACTAGATTCAAATTATAACCGTAAATTGCATCGAGAATATATTAATCTGTACTATTTATGTAGTCACCATAGAGACATGAGGTGTAATTAAATAATCATTATAATTACAATATTCCTATTTCTATTCTTCTTCTATTTATTTTAAGTGCC
Source organism: Teleogryllus occipitalis (assembly GCA_011170035.1). NCBI lineage: Eukaryota > Metazoa > Arthropoda > Insecta > Orthoptera > Gryllidae > Teleogryllus > Teleogryllus occipitalis. Next base: position 23,464 of record BLKR01003203.1, on the reverse strand, counting down.
GAGTGCAGTGACGCAAAGAGAAAGAATGAAGTTGTCCTTAGTGCGCCGTGGCCACCTGCCTCGAGAGCTGCGGCGGACAGGGGCAGGGGCAGGGGCAGGGGCGAGTGCGTGGCCCCTGCTCGGCCTCGCACGCGTCAGCGCGAAACGCGTAACGCGAAAGCGAGCGCCGTCGCCACCGCAGCCGCATAACGAGTGCGTGGGGGAGGATCCTGCGGCGGGCGTGGAGGGTGCGTGGCGGTGCCGGCGCCGCCGCCGCTGCTCTGTGTTTTGCTAATTAGCCGTGGAGGCGTAGCCGCCCCTCCTTCCCCAATTACACAAATTGGCGCCGGCTGCCGGATAATCCAATTTGCGCGCGGGCGAGCTAAGGCAGCGCGAGTCGTGGGGCGGCCACGCCCCCTTCCCGCGCACCTGGCCCGCACGCACGCACGCACGCACGCACGCACGCGCGCCTCAGGCCAGCGCCTGGCGGTGATGGGCGGGGCCCTGTCGCGCGATGGCTCACCTGGCGATCGGCGGGCGTCGGGCGCGCGCGAAAGGTGGCGCAACAGGTCGCATTGCGCGGAAGTGCTCTCGCATCGCGATTGGCGCAGGTCGCGTTCACGGAGGTAGGAGTGCGGTGGCAGAGTGGTGTTGTATTTCTGGTGAGTGCACGTTCTCATTGGGCTGACACCAGAGTTAAGCCGAAGAGTGTATTCATGAGAGAGATTTTTGCCCAGGAATAAAGAATGCTTTACTAGTTTTACTACCTCTTTTAAGTAACTATTCTAACAACCAGTGTATCCATGGGAAGGCGGGGATGTTATCATTTTATACTCATTTTATTACCACATTTCAATTGCTCAGGTACCATCTTGTTTTATACGATTTTTGTACTCTTTTGTGGGTAGGTGAGGATGTCATCACCATCCTCCGTATTTACACTTTTGTAGACTCTTCCACACGTTTCATTATAAATCTGTGTGTCTACAAAAACGCCGCACGTAAGTCACATGAAGGCCATATTTTATAATATTTGCATTAATTCACGTATTACTGAAACTCAGGTGGCGAAAACAATAGGTATCTATTCAAACTAATAATAATAACAATAATAATAATAATAATAATAATAATAATAATAATAATAATAATAATAATAATAGTGATGAAGTTGTACATGATTGATTTTTTTTACACTTGAAAGTGCAGAACTTTTATTTACAAATAATAGTTGTAGAGTCGTGAAACACCGCTTTGTTGTTTACTTGTTAACAGTAAAACACCCAAATAGTTTGTAGAGTATCCGCCAAGTAGAATAGAAATAACACTTAAAGTTGAGTGATTTTGCGTCTTTCTAATATTCTCTAACGATTGTGACACCTGTACATACTTCACATATATAAAGGAACACCCATGCACCAATAATGAAAAAATACTGCCGAATAATATTATTTCCAACATCTCTTTGTTAAACTATGTAATTAACCTGCCAAAGATAAAAAACCTTGTACTTTTAATCATTTGCTGAAAATTTCAAAGAAACTGCATATTTTGATTAAGAAAATCAATACACTATAATATATATTTTATTTTTTTTATTTGCGAAACCCGAGAGTTTTAATCGGTAAAACATGAAATGTAGCTCTAGTTTAAGCCATGTTATTTCTCTACAATAATTTTAAATGCGTGCTATATATTTTTAATATTAACTCTATTAAATAATTTTTCAATACTTCTGAAAATAAAATTTCAACTTGAGATTAATGGCGCATTTGCATTCTTTTCTTGAATGCATTCATTGGCAATTTCCATGACAAACGTAACCGTGGTGGAATGAAAATTTTACCGCGGCGCTTGTCTTTTAGGCAATCATTGAGACCCAGAACTTTTAGAGCATGATAACGAGGAAAGTCAGAGAATAAAGCAATGGCAACGCTTTGACGCAAATCATAAAACTATATCCGCGCATAATTATCGAAGAGAACCGCGCCTTCACCTTTTCAGGCGCACAGCGCACTTCTCCCGCGCGCCACATTGCGCGAAAATCAAACGCTTCACGACCGTGGTTAATCACGCGAATTTTCCCTTTGCCTTCTCTCTCTCTCTCTCTCCCTCTCCCTCTCCCTCTCCCTCTCCCTCTCCCTCTCTCTCTCTCTCGCTTTCTATTTCTATTTCGCTTACTTGCTTTCTCTCTTGCTCGCTCGGTTTCTCTTTCTCGCTGGCTTTCTCTCTCGCTGACTTTCTCTTTGTCTCTCTTTCTCGCTCTCGCTCGCTTTCTCATTCTTTCTCTTTCGCTATCTCTTTCTCTCTCCCTCTCTCTTTCTCCTTCTCTCTCTCTCTCTCTCTCTCTCTCTCTCTGTCGCCGCCCTTAAAACTCACGCTCTTTTTTGTGTGTCCTGCTTTCAGATCGTAAACAGGCGTGCGCTATAAAATTCGAATAACAACTAGAGCCTCGTCGTACTTCCAAAGCGTATTTCAAAAGCGGACGCTGGCGCCAGCCTGGATCGGTGCAGGCTTTCGTTAAGTGAGCTCCCGATAGAGTGTGCGCTGCCGTGGTCTCTGCTCGGCCGGTTGTGTGTGCTGCGTCGACGCGGCGCGCACCTTGACACTGCCGCTGGGCCTTGCCCCGTCTGCGCCGCCCTTCACGCACGCCGCCAGGCGACTTGCAACTTGATGTGCCCGGGCACGTTAGCCCATTGACTAACATGGTCCCCAATTGGGCATCGCCGACCTTTTTCAATGTTGCTTCACGTTGTGAAATATAATTTGCAAATTTTATTTCTTCAATAGAAACATATAAGCAAGTTCTTTTTTCATTCCTGAATGCCAGATGTCGATTTAGCCGTGATCGCTAAGGCATTGTATACTCCTGGCCAGGGTGTACTTATCACTTACGTTGGTTCGAATCTTCAACTAATGTGGTGCTTAGGTGCTATATGTCTGTATATTCCCTTTCCTTATAAATGGTGTTAGTAAAGTGTACTCAGAAATGTGATAAACTCGCACGTTTCTTGTGAACACCTTCAGGAACTTCTGTGTATGACACTAGCAAAAATCTGCTATCCTGAAGTCATTCTAGAAATCTTGCCAGCTTTGCTCCTTTGTTGAAATGTGTTGGTGAAAACGCTCACATTGTTCATCACTCACGTCCCCGAAATTATCAGGGAAGAAATATAAATGAGACTGTAGAAAGAATAACGTAAGTGACACTGTTCAGCCCAGTTTTTGAAAAATATACAAAAGTTTCTTGATCCTATTAACAAAATCTGAAGATACGTTTTTTGCTAGGAAATGTTTACACACCCACTGGAAACTTTTTCATGCATCTTCTAGACCCACTGTTTGTATAAATGCATCATCATTTCAAATATCTCGGATTTGTAAAGATTCTTTCCTTTATTTTTGTTGCACTGATTTTTTTCAAATTTTTCAGAGATACTGGAATGCTCCACAGTTTGCCTTATCCATCGTCTTTACCAAACAATCGAAGCTTGATATGAAGGGGAGGAATAAATACCATGTTGGGAACAACGAGAGAGAACAACGTTGAGGACACTGTGTTTTCCAGGATCATAAGAAACTCTTCTATTTCTGTCTCCTTTTTATCTGTTTTGAGACACGCTTGTCAAAACATGAACTAATTTCATCATCAGCAACAGCAGTTTCTGAAGAAACGGCTTTGTCCTAGGGGATTCGTACTGTCACCAAATGAAAACCGTCCTGTCTCACAAACTATTCGTATTTGAGTAAATCTAAGCACATATTTGGAATCAGGATTTGATTCTAAATCTCACGGATTTGCTGACGACTTTACGTTGTTGACAAGGTAAGTCCTTATTTTGAAAGATAATTTGCACATTCCCTATATTAAAACAATCTTATCACACAAATGAAACGTGCTAGAGAACTTGTAAGTACATATTTGAAACCAGGGTGTGATGCATAGTAAATCACAGTTTTATTTTTGACAATTTTTAATTGCTGACCTGTGTTATATGTCGAAGTTTCTTTACGTCGCTGATCTTTCGTTTCTACACTTGAGTACCGTGTGGATTCGTTGACATATTGACTTTAAAAATCCAGATGCGTGGTTTCTTTTTGAGCACAGAGTACGATAAAATTAAAATATATTAATAAAAACTGTATTTTTCATGTAATTAAAACTTTTCTTAAGAATTTAGAAGAAAATAAAATTCCCTCACACTGCTAAGTTTGCTATCCGTCTTTCAGATTCCAAAGTTTGTCTTGACGAAATCACCTTCTCTAACTTTCGTCTCTCCCTTTTCTTTGCGTATTCTTTTAATTCATTACATATTCCTTTGAATCTTTTCCCGGCAAATCATTTTTATCTGTATCTTCTTCTCAAATTCATACTCTTTCGCATTCCTCCCTCTCTCATTTATATTTCTTATATTCTTTTACATGCTTAGCCAACTTATTAACTGTCTTTAACATCTCTCTCCCATAATTTACTTTTGTATCTCTTTCAGTGTCCTCGTGGTTTATCTCATTGGCCAGCGTGCTTGCTTTCCATGAGGCGACTCCGGGTTCGATTCCCGCTCGGGCAAGATTTTAATGTGCGTTTTCCTTGCAATGTCCCAGTATATGTTGCTGTGTGACGATAAGAAAATTCATTTCTTCGTGCTTACCACACGTAACCCGTAACCCATGACCGCGAGACCGGCACGCTGTGCTAGGCCATGGCAGGCTGTCGAGGGCAGACAGGTAGCGTTCAGTTCTTCCGCCCTGTTCATCGATTGCGACAGCTCAACGAGAGCTTCGTTTCCTCTGCGGCGCCCACTACTAGGTCTTGGGGAGTCCCGATGGTGGTGGATTTCTGACACCAGCTCCGTTGCCGGACAAGAATTCTAGCGGTGTGCTGCTCTGTTTGCCGTGGATTATTCGATCAGTGCCATGCGAATACCGGAGCATTCAACACTCTAACAAGCGGGCTACTTACATCGTTACTTTTCTCTTCCTTATCACCTCCTCTCTGCCTATACACCCACTTACAATTGCACTCGCTACTCTATCACAAGTGTTGAGACAGCAATGGAGTGCTTATAGTAAATCGTGTCCCGGCAGAACTGGAACCCCTAAGGAGTAGATAACCGGGACGGGAAAAACACAAGTCGGCACCGGTGATCACGTTTCAAAAGGGAATAAACACTGTCTTGAGATATATGCACTAAACACTTACGGGTCCAAATGACCAAAATATATAATTTGACTGGAAACGAGAAATATTTGCTTATTCAACCATTCTCTTAACTCTCCTATCACGTCTCTCTCTCATCTCTCCCCTCTCTTTCTCCATCTCTCCCCTCTCTTTCTCCATCTCTCCCCTCTCTTTCTCCATCTCTCCCCTCTCGTTCTCCATCTCTCCCCTCTCTTTCTCCCCTTCTCTCTCTCTCCCCCCTCTCCTCCAACTCTCCCCCTCTCCCTCTTTACCGCTCTCTCCTCTCTCTCTCCCTCTTTGCCACTCTCTCCCTCTGCCTCTCTCTCCCTCTCTCCTTCCCTCCCCGTCCATGTGGCTTTCCCTTCGCCCTTCAACGGCTGCTCGCCGGCCATCGCCGCCCGCTCCACAGCGCAATGGAACTCGATTTTCGCGATCCGCCGAGAGAGCGCCCTTAAGTCTGGCTTTCGCCCCGATATGCATTCGGTTTGTGTGCGCGTCAAAGGGAAATCCCCTCCCAGACAGCCGCGCCGCTCGATCGATATAAAATATCGATTTGCCCCAGTGAGAGCGCTCGAGAGCGCGTCCAGCGGTGCTGCTCGTGAGCACTTCGATCTGGAGTGGCGGCGGCATTCGCCATGTGCGGATCCGCTGATGCAGAGCCATGTTTTATTTAGTGCCATTCATTTGGAAAGTGGAGTTCAAGGATTGCTTTAGAGATGGCATCAATATGCAACGAGCTTGCATACAGGATTCAGCATAAAAAAACAAGTTTCTCTTTCAACAATATTGTGCTGATATTTTTAGCCCTCCTATACATGTGTTATTTACAAATTAACTTAATAAATCTGGTGAAGCCAATGTCATTGAAATGGGTTGTTAGAACAAGTCTGCCTTCAAATTGGAAACCGTTACTCACTATTGTTAATTCATAGTAAGCATTGTAATTCTACCATTTCAATGTAATGCACAAGTATCTATTTACAAAGCCACAGATTTATAGAACTAGATTTTCATTTTATTCGTAGCAAAAATTGATTATTGGATTCTACATTGCAATTGTATACCTTGCAATAGTATAATTTGCCTTAGCCTCATGTAATTCTTTCGTAAGCAAAATGAAACGCGCCGTACTCTAATAGGATGTTGTATATTTAAAACAAGTAATTTTTCAAAAAAATGAGTTGAACTGGTTCAGATTAATATTTTTGACTTCTTGTCAGATGATGCTACGTATTTTATTGATAATAAATGTATATTGCTATTCAAGAGTTTTTCACACTAGAAAGCTACCTTGTGCTTCAATTTAACAAATGATAAGTAACGAACCGAAAATATATAATTAACGCCAATGAGAAGTATGATATTTTGACAAGTGGTTGCCATTGCAAGAAACTACAAAACATCCAACTTCGTAATAGTGCAATATGAAACGATGATGTACTGATGAGTAATTAATTATTAATACAAGAGTATGATATAACGATGAGAGCGAGTATTGTAAACTTCACACGAGCGCAATAATACCCATTACATCGAGTTTCATGCGGTACTTTTTCTACGACTTATGATAACTTGTATAAGTTAAACTTTTACGTTGAATCGTTTCTGTCAGTTGACATGCAGGAATCAGCCAAGGCCAACTAACGGACAGATCCCTACCCTATAAATGAGTCAAATGATCGCTCCAAAAACAACCATTGCGCTAGCCAAATAGGATCAAAGTGAAATTACGATAGAATTCATTTTAAATAATATTCCACGAAATAAGAATACTAATAATAAAAGAAATTAAAACTGAAAATCAAAATATAATATTAAATGCAATTTTAATGTACACAGTCGAACAAAACATTTACTAGAACGATTCTAAACGATTAATTAAGTGTTAAAATTTGGTTTGAATACTTCTTTGTGATTGGTCAAAACCCTGTATCATAATGAAATCTGTATCGTAATGAGTATCATTATGTAACTGGTTGCAGCCGTTAAATGACAGCATTATACAATGGAAGTAGAAAAAATGTTTTTTTTTCTTATATTTTTGATAGTCGTTTTGGACTGTCGACACTTATAATAATGAATAGAAACAAAATAACGAGAGAGGCGTGAATCGTCAACCAAGGCATCTCCCAGAGAAACTACGCCTCGGTCCTCCACGCATTTCGTTTTACACTCGCTCAATCTGGGAGATGCTTAGGAGTCGACAAAAGCAGCCAGCTTCCCTTTCGCCCACCCCAGCGCCCCGGCGGCCCCCGAGGCCTCACAATCTTCCGAAAAGGTGGCGGCGACGGCGACATTGCGGGCAGAGAGACCTCCCCTATGGATTGGAAGGCAAAGGCGATGGTAAATGTAATGGCGAGGCGGCGGTGGGAGGTAAATGTGATGCGAGAAGCGATCACAAACTGGCAACCGTACGGACAAAGGAATTGTCAAAGGAGGTGGAATTAGAAATCAGCTTGTTACAAATGCTTGTAAAGGTGATTGGAATGGAAGAAAACAAACGAAATGTAAAAGGAAACATAACTGTGAAATGCTCTCTGATGAAACAAATGGAAAATGTAGATGGTACAAGACGTAAAGATAACGTGAAAATATATTCAAAAACAGAAAATGATGTGAGCGTGCTAAATTGCTAAGTGAGAGACGATACAAAGGAGCTAAGAATACGTATTTGGACGTTACGTTACTGAAGGAGCCGAAGAAAAACTTAAAGGGATATGTCCAGGTGAGAAAAAATATGTTGGGAAAACAATAGAAGTATAAAGTTTGAAGAGGCATTACTGGGACGGAAGCAAACACATACAAATGTTTTTTGTCATTTTTTCAGAAAGGATTGTCAATACATGACACGTGGTCTGATCAAGAGTGGGAAAGAGAGATTTATATGTGTAGGAAAAGCGCAAAATTGGAGGAAATAGAAGAAAGACGTAAAACAAGATTTTTTTAATAAATAGTTCAAAGAAATGGAAAAATAGAAAACATGAGGAATGCGTTTGAGGAAAGGTGGCAGTAAAAAAATTGTAGGTTTCAAAATAGTTCCATTAACTTAGCTTAGCAAAAAGTTCCAATTTAATGCAGTTAAATAGACTTGCTAACGCATTTTCAAAAATTTCAAGTCAACCTCGGGTTCCAAAGTTTGGAACCTTGTCGTAAATACAGAACTCGTTTGAGTCCGGTGTACGTAAAACTTCTAACCAAAATAGAGGTACGGCTTATCTTGCCTTACATCCATCGTTTCACTGCTACTAAATTACTTATCCACAGTTAAATTGGCGGATTCCGCCCGCGTTAGCGCGCGCGTAGAATGCGCATGTGTATGCGCGTGCAGTATGCGCAAGCGGAATGTGCGCATCAGCGGGCAGGCGCAGAGTCCGATGAAAAGCTACGAGATGACAACGAAAAGGGAAATGGGAACTGGTGAGGTAGGGGTCTCAAGCAATGGAGAAAGGTGGGTAGAAAGAGCGACGAGAAAAAGGGTGAGAGGGGAGGGAAATGGAAGAATAGACGGGAAGTAAGTATATGCTCATCATAAGGAGAAAGTGAGGAAGACAACGTAAACAAGAGAGTACTGTGTGTGAGAATCGGAGAGCGCGCTTAAGTTCAGGACAGTTCTATAAAGGTAAGAGCGAAGGAAATCCAGTAGAACAGAGCTGCAAAGAAAGGAATAAGAAAGACAAAAAGGGCAGGACTAATTAGAAGGATAGTTGAGAAATAAGTAATGGTAGCAATCAAGTAGGAAAAGCGTGTGTGACCAGATAGGGATATAGAGCGACCAGAGCGTGCAAACGGAGAGAGTGCTAAAGAAAAGAACGACAATCCTGCAATCCGGCGGGGCGGGGCGGGGCGGGGCGGGGCGTGGCGAGGCGGGGATAGGCGGGTGTGGCGGTGCGGCGGGGAGGCGCGGAGCGGGGCGAGGCAGGGCGCGGGGCGGGGCGCGGGGAGGGGCGCTTCGGTACGCGGGGCGGGGCGCTTCGGTGCGCGGGGCGGGGCGCGTTGCGGGGCGGGGCTGGCCGGGGTGGGGCGGGGCGCGCGGGCGAGGCGCGGCGGGGCGGGGCGCGGGCGTTACCGGCTTCAATATCCTCCCGGCGCGGCGCCGCGCCTCGCCGCTCCGGTGTATTGTGGGCGCCGCGCTCTGCATTGTGGGTGGCGCCCGCCCGCGGTGAGCCACCCCTAATCCGCGGCCCCCGCAGCGCAGCGCGGAGCAGGGCAAAGCGAAGCGGGGCGGGGCAATCGCAAGGGCGGGAGGAGAGGTTGCGCGTTCGCGAGGGGTGGGAGAGCCCCTTGGGCGCCAAAGGGAAAATGCGTGGGTTGGTTGGTTTTTAGTCGTTCCTGGCACGCCAACTACTTAGGACATAAGTCGCGTAAGTTTAGTGCATGTTTTTGCCTTGAAAGGAGGCGGTGATCTCCCCCCACTGAATGGGGAGATCCGGCGCCGACCTACTGTCAGCAGGGTTTTAAAAACCGGGTATCTCCCATCAGCGGAACACCGCCCTACCGGGAATAAGCTCTGAGCTCTCGATCGGTCTCCCGGCATGTGTGGTAGTGTAGTGCATGTTAGTGTAAGTGTGTATAAGGGGCAGGATACGACAAGAAAGAACTAGGAATGATCGTGCGCGGTCCGTGGCTTATTTGTTAGAGTTGTGCTCCGGTATTCACCGGCGTTGATCGGAGAAACCACGGAAAACTACCACTCAGAGCAGCCGACCGCTAGAATTCTCCTCCAGACAGCGACCTAGCTGAAAAGCTAGTGTCGAAAAACCTGCCACCGTCAGGACTTGAACCTAGGGCCACCCGGTCAGAGGCACTGCAGTGCCATCAGTTGATACACAGCCATCGCGAGTGGCGAGTGGCGAGGCAGGTTGGGGGCGCGGAGGAGGACAAAGCGAAGCAGGCCGGGGCAATCGCAAGGGCGGAAACAGAGGTAGGGCGTTCGCGAGGGCGCGGAGGAAAACCCCTTGGGCGCCAAAGGGAAAATGGGAGCCGTGCTGTTGCGAGAAATGAAACTCCAGGGCGTTTTCAGAAAAAAAAGAAAGGGTGTCTGAATAAGGTGGAAAGCCATAATACCCTCTTGTCTGTATGATTGATGGTTAAAGGCTATGGAAATCTGTCAAACACAGTAATTTCAAAACCTAACATTTATTTGTTGAATGATCGTAACCTCGATCGTAATTTCATTACAGAACATTTTATTATAAGGTCTGTTCTGAGTTTTAAATAGAGAGATTAAAACAAGAGAGAGAGACAAGAAGAGAATACAAGAGATACAGAGATTCAATGAAGATTGTTGTAAATAATTAAGTTTGCAATCTCGTATCTGCATTTATTACAGTTCATAAAATTAAACACTGTGTAGCAAGTTAACCAAGTTGTGAACTTAAGATTTGTGAGTTTTGCATATGATGCTCTTCTATGCTAGGTCACTGTATTTATGATGCTTTTACGAATACTGTTATTTGTAGATTTAGGAAAAATAATTTAGAATGTATTCATATCTTTTCACAGTCAAAATAATAAACAAAGGAAAGTCTGAAGTGCTCCGGGACGTTTCTCCCACTTTTATTCCACAGTATAATAAATCATTTTCAGAAGCTATTATACGTGTCGGTGGAACTACACGGGATTCATTTTACTTATGAAAAATAAGATAAATAGAAGTCAAAACGAGACAACGATAAATTAAATGAAAAGTTTACGCATATTCTTTCTGGTGCTGTCAAACGGAATAACTGATGCTTATAAATGTTTCAGGTTGGCATTGATACACACACATTCTTCTCTGCGTAGCTCTGGGTGACAGGAAGAAATATGATATTCATGTACGTGTCTCGCGCTATTTATATGTACTATTACGTTAGTATTGAAAAGGAATAAACCGAATGTGAACATACGAGTATTATGTGAGGTTTGCGATGGAAGCGTTGCAATTAAAATTTTATTTAATACAGATCGATAATATAAGTTTAAAAATGTAATAATTGTTATTTCATATGTAAATTCTCGTATTTATATTCATGTTAATATACAGTGCAATACAACAAAAAAAATTTGAAAATTAAAAATCGTTAAATTTGACCTTTAGTTAAGCCGTTATTTTCTTTTTTTGCTATTTGTTTTGCAAAAAGAAACTGTCCTCCTTTGAAGGAAACGGGCGTTCTTGTCCCAGTGAAAATTATCATATAATAATACAGTTTTCACAATTTATCATTGGCATTCCATCACAATGGCATTTCTTGATGCCACTTTCTTTGCAGGGGAGTGCACGTTACAATGTAAATTAAGAGTATGAAATTGTTTGATATTTTCGTTATGAAAATATGACAGATATTTCAACTTGGTCAATGTTTTATATACATTCTTCAAAATTATTAGCATATGCATATCTTCCTTGAAAATAACATCACATGATACACTGGCCAACTACTACTCCGTTGGATATCGTTTTGATCGAGCTGCGTCTATTGAAGTCGTGTGCGACGGCTATAACACACGACGCATGGTAATAATTGGATTGTACAGATTACGTACCAACAGTTGGTCAAAACATGTGTACCCCAGCCTTTGACTGACTCCCAGTGAACCGAAAAGGGAACCACAAGAGTCTTTGTGAACCGAAATGTAGGAAATGAACTCAGCGTACAAACCGTCAGCACGTCAGCCTGATCGTTTCGAGCAACCGATCACAACCGAATCACCCATCATTAAGTGTACAAGTCCGCATGATGCACGCGTGTTGCAGTCACCCATGAAATCCACTGCTGTGGAGCCGTTTCGCTACGCACAGAACCCCGGTTGAAACGCTGGAACATTTCACGGTCCCACTCGGCGTTTGCGAGCTTTCGCCGCAATGAGCGCCACCGTCGGTGCGGCCGCGCCGCGCACGACCTCTGCGGGAGGGTTCACCCTTCGAACGGCCCGCCGCAGGGCACGGCTATCGATTGCTGGGAGTCGATTCAGCGTCATAAGCGCGCGGGTTATTGCAGCCGGGAAATACAATTAGGGGGGATGGACGCGTTTCCCGACCGCTGCCCGACCCGCTCTGTCCGCGACATGCACTGTTCCCAAATGGGTAGAGAGGTCGGCGCGGGGAAATATCTGTGTGTAAAATCTAGAAATGTGCACCATTTTTGAAGATGTAGTCCGAGAGAATGAGATAGGAAATGAAGTTGTTGTTTGTAGGTAATAAAAGAGAGGAACTTTTAATTGTAGATTATGAATGCTCATGTAAAGATTACAACTGTTTAAGGGAAATACTCTCCTTCTCTTTGGAACTATTTAAAAGATGATTTTTAGCAGCCGCTAGTATTTTACTGAGGTTACTTTTAGGGTACACCCAGAAAGCTGAAAGTTCAATATTCATCACTACGGCTTAAAGTGAGTCAATGTTGAAATTGTTCAGATAAAACTGTGAATGCATCAAAGTAAACAAAAGACATTCGTCAGACCGCGTCAGCTAGTACTGAACCGAATGGAACATAGCACACAAATTAATTAATTTGTGTACTTGAATTAAAATAAACTGAAAATCAGTAAGGGTGTCTAAAAATCAGTGTGTGCCACACGTGATGAAAGGTGTCATACACTATTTACTTGTGGGATTCCACGATAGGCCTCGATGGTCGAAGGCCGATTGGCCTGCAACCTTCCGAATCCTTGGTGTTGCAACCAACTCCCCAAAATAAAATACTACTTTTATCATAAATGACCACTCGCATCATAAATGACTTTTTGATCCTCCAGAGTAAACCGTGTGAGTCATTGTCATTTTTTAATGTTTTTATTGAAAAAAAGTAAGGCGCGCTTCTCTGCTGCGTCTTCCGTGGATTCTTATCAATGGGTAATATGAATAAAAACGAGTAGAAACTACAGAGCAATTGCTCAGGAGTAGTAGAAACTACTACTTTTCAGAAGCGATTCCTTCTTTTCATATGAATAAAATGTTTCGTGAAACTTGGATCACTTACTTCTCTCTCTGAGTAACTGCTCACTAACTCATCTGTTGCGATTGGTCGATTTTCGTTTTTGTGTGCCTACGTTATCGCGCGACGCATGTTTGTTCCTGATGGTGTCGTCTATGTTAGGAAAAGTGACACAATTGACTTGCATTGTTGGCAAAATCGTAGGACGTCTTACGTCATTCACAACCAGCCCAGATCAGTTGAGTATAACCGCTCTTCTATCCACTCAATACAATTTGAGTCACCTTCAGACATTCCTCCGAAAATTCGAAGTAAATACTACTTGGCACTAGAAGCAAATTCTCGATTTATATGTTCGTACGAAGTTCAAACAAAAAGTAAGGAATTGGTCCTTGGCCAAGCAGTTACTCACCAATGGAGATATTGCTCAATATAAGAGCAATTACTCACGTCCTTTATTCACATTGTTGAAGCAATTGCTTTGAAAACTCCAGAAAGAAGTAATAGCTTGTTTGTATTCATATCACTCAATATCCTTGCAGTTAACACTGCTCCCAAATAGGCGGAAAGTATGCGCGACAAAATATTTGTGGAAAATCTCGAAATGTACATTTTGAAGGAGGAGTGTGAGGAAATGTGTTAAGAAAGAGAGTTCTTATTAACAAGTAATAAAATAAAGCAAATTTTAACTGCAGCTTATGGTATGAAATGCTGATATAATATTGACTTTCTCTACGAAAATACTTAAAATGTGATTTCCATGCCCTTACGTAAAACTTTCGATTTGTCATTTTAAATGTTTTTATTACAAAAAATAAGAGGATTCGTACAGCGCCTATCTTGCTGTGCCTCTTCTTGATTCTTACAAACACCCTTGCGACAAACACTTCTCACAAAATAGGCTGAGATGTTGACGTATCAAGAATCAGTGTGTAAAATGTTGAAATGTCAATTTTAGAGGTAAAGTCTGAGATAATGTGTTTTGTTTTCTCCTGGGAGTACATGCAATGTGTCTGTGAGGTTCAGTATTTAAACATTTTCAAACTATTGAAAGACTCATTCTTTTCGGGAGCTCGGATTTCTTGCATACTCCCAGTGTTCACATCTGAGTAATTCTCTGTAATTCATTTTAAGAATAATTTTTATGATAAGCGCTGCGCATGCTGAAACATGCTCGCCGTAACGTGCTCTTGCGTCGGTTTTTAGATCTTGCTGAGAGACCTTTAGTTGCTGATACCTGTTATAAAGTAAAAGTAAAAACAAATAAAAATAAAAGTATCACATGAATGCTGAATGCAATGCGAGTTTTCATTTAATTAAGTAGAAAACATCCATAACAGGCAAAAGTCTGTGATATATGGCAGACACATGAATACTGACGTTACATTTTCATTCCGGACACTGACTGGTTAAGAGATGAAGCTGTTATTTAGAGGTAACAAAATATAGATATTTTGCTCTGCAGCTAATTAAATACTGATATAAAGATTACAGTAATACGACGAAACGTATTTTTTTAAATGGAAATATGTGACATAGATTCATGATAATACGTTTCATTATGATATGACTATATACATATTATGTAGAAACTACGCCATAAATTTCAATTATATAAATTAAAAATTTGTAGGCAAAATATTGCATTTCTCGAAAATATTGCCACTGCAGAAACCTTTTCATATATCCTCGTTTTATATGAATTATAGCAAAACCTAACAGTGAACATTAGACACGTATTCCTGCTCTGTTTCCTGTGGATTCGTACCAGATCACTTGCTCAGTCTCAGAATAATGTAGTTATAAAATTCCTGTATAATAAATTATAGACACTCTTCCTAATTGCAGTAGGATATAGAAACGTCTATATTACTAAATGTAAATGTCAATCAATTTCCGAATTTATAAATAATTTGGGCGCCAGGAAAAGGTTATACATGAATCCCTGATTATCTATTACTAATTTCGGATATATTACTAATAAATGTAAATCCCGCTAACTCGGTCGACGGGTTCTATAAAATAATTGTTGCTAGCAACCAATTACTTACTCCGCAACCAATTACTCAATCTGCCATCCATACGGAGGGCGAGGAATCTGAGAATATTTCTGAAATGTCTATTCAAGAATTGCATGTAATGGCAAATGAGAATCAGCTTTCTTTCAAACTATGAATTATAATTTATTATGCATGCCAAAGTTATCAACTATCATCAGTTATTACAATTTATCGTTTGGTCATGACCATTTTTCTCGTTATTGCAATAACAGCGTTATAGAACCTTTTATCCTTTCTTGCCTCTTCGCGCGCACGTCGCTCGATGTCGCCACGTAGAGTAGACCAATCTTCCTTCTTGTCGAAATCCACGATGATCAGTGACTAAGTCGAAACTACCCTCCAACCACTTCACAAACACTGCCTATACTCTTTATCTTGCGTCTTAGGTGGGTATCCCTTTCAAATAGATTACTTTCCCAGGTCGGAATAATGTCCCTCTAATATTATTTTCTATCACCTAACCTGGCAATCCACAATTCACTGGTAAAACTTCTAAGTCAAATCTTGTAACTCCATCGCGAAAATATTCTAAGTTCACTTTCCGGTTCACTTATGAAAATATTACAAGTCCGAGTTTGCAATGGTACAACACGTACATTTTACAAGTTCCAGTTGTACATCTAATGTGGAAATATTCTAAGTTAAAGTTCAATGATCACTCTCACGAAATATCACAAGTCCCGATTTGATAATTAACAACAAGAATAAACGCGCAAGCGATCCGCTCACCACCACGACGCGAGTCGGAATGCCATAATTCCCAATCTGGTCCACCCTTCAGAGCTCGCTGTTTTTCTCTCTATTTTTTTTCGCATTGCGACGGTGCACCTTGCACTTGCCTCCAAACGAACTTGTTTTGAATTGCTATGGTGCATCCTGCGTGTTTACTTTACAGCTCTCCTGCTTACTACGGTGTCTCCCCCGCACGAACTCGCGTTGTTACGGTGTCATCTGCGTATCTGCACCATGGAAACCCACATCTTTTGCAATATCTACAACATTTCGCCCTTTATTTGCCTAAATCAAATGTCCGTCATTTTTGGTATGTCACAATACATAAGTTTACTACAACAGAAAAGGTAAACCTAATAGAAATATTTTTCTTAAACAGTGTGTGTAATACTGCATAACATTTTATCTATACGATATGGTATTTTCAATAATTGTGTATATACAATGTGTATATATTGTATGTATGTACATACAATGTATATATTGTATCCAAACCCTGGATGCTTTCAACAGTATTTAACTTATATTTTTCCCCTTCATATAATACTTAACTACATAATATATATGATTCAGTACATATGACAGGATTTGAAGTCAGGAAGCGTCGTCTATACCACTCACCCGCCCTGCGAATCACTGCGCGCCGCCCCGTGCTCAAAGCCGTTTTCGCGTCATTTGCGGGCCCGCGCTTGTGGGCGTGGCCGCTGCCGAAACCACTTGCTCTCTGCGCCGCGGGCGCACAGAGGGCGCTCTCTTTCTGCGTGCGCGCCGTTTGAGAGCATTTGCTCTCAGAACGAAGGGCACCGATAGTTGTCGCTCTTTTGCTGACTAGGGAACAGCTCAGTTGAACTTTCTTTCGTGTGTTGTCCGACCGGATGAGATCGTAGGGTACAAGTTCCGACGATGCACCGTCTCGAGGGGATGGCAGAATTGTCAACATAAGCTAGATAGGTAGGTCAAATACAGCCGCTGCTGGAGGCGAATTCCAGCGGCCGGCTGCTGTGGTCGGTGGTTTTTCGTGTTTTTTTTCATTAACTTTACGTAAAATGCCTAGCAGTGCCCTAACATGCAGGTCACGGATGACACACCATGTTTCCTCCCTTTTTCCGTCCCCGTTCTTGTTAGCGCGAAGGGAAGAACGAAGTAATCAATCAATCGACAGTTTTCACCGCCCTCAACTTCTTCGTTTGTGCCTCATCTTCAAAGAGATTCTTTATTTGACAGTGGCTCTAGGGAACTTCAACTGCTATGGTCATTTGGGCGGTTGACAATGGAAAGGTAAGAGTGCGTGCGACCCGTGGCCCGTTTCATAGGGCGCTGGTCAGACACACGCCTGGAAGTAAGACATGGAAACCTCGAGGTCTCAAATCCCTTAAAGTTAAACGCTTCAGCTGGTGTCAGGTATCCTGCCGTAATCGAACCCGCAGCCTTCCAAGCATTCATTCGCTTAACTGTAAACTTTAGTCAACTTACCGCAACTAACCGTAAACCTTAATCAACTGAATGTTGGTGACTTTTGAATAAAGGCAAAACTATTGGCTTTCTTGGGCAATTCTGAATTGATGACACTGATTTAAAATATTACTTATACGAATGATGATATCTACTATCCGACGAAGGCAAAGTAAGAATACTTAAGTGATCTTTGAAATTCGAATCCACATCCATGCAGAAGAGTGATAGTGGCGGTACACCTCTGAGATGGAGTTAAAGTGAAATTCTGGATGTAAATTATTGCATTATTTGAATTATCGGAAATAGCAGTAATGTGTAGAAAACTGGAGTCATGCCAGACTGTGAATAGGAATTGTTTCAGAGTCGCTTACTTATATTAGAGTGCTATGATGTACTTATTATTGATGCGTGCGGATAACATTAATTGAATGCAAATTTCGAAAAAACAATTTAACAACAGAGATGGGATGTGCTCAAAATAAATATTTTGGGATCGCATTGAATACAAATATTTTTGATTCATTAATATGTGTTGTATTGGTGTTAGGAAGAAAAAGAAGGAACCTAGAAACCGATTATTCCCTGTTGTTACCGAAACGAGATGAAACATAAAATAAAATAAAATGAAATGAAATAAAAAAGAGTATGCCTATATATATGCGAGGTTTTGATTTAAAATATTTTTGTGTAATATTTCAAAATTTGTTGACTAAATTTTATTGAACCTTTATATGTGTTAAAATTGCTTTTCATAGAGTCTATATGGATTCAAAGAGGAACTGGTGACAAAATGTAGGTAAATTAATTTTAGATATGTACACGATATGCACACAGAAAAGGAGAATTCGGTTTTTATAATTTCAGGAATTTCTCTAAAAAATAGGGGATAGGTTAATTGGTGTTGAGCTCGTTTCTCCTATATACGTATAAATAAATATCACGATGAGACTTGTGGTAATATTACAGATGAATCATGTTTTAGATATCTTATGGACTGTGGAATATGATCTAGAAATATGTCCAGTTATATTACTGTGTTATTATTTGCCACTCACGTAGTGTTCTTAAATATTATTGTCCTCCTCCCCTTCCTTATCCTTTTGTCCCTCTTCGTCCATCTCCTCCTCCTCCCTTTTGCTTTTCCCTTACTTTACTCTCCCACACATCTCCCTCCCTATCTCCTTTTTCTTTCTTGATACCCTTAACTCTTCTATTATTCTCTTCACTCGACTTCCTCTTTCTGCTCCGGCCAACCTCCCTCTCCCATCTCCTCCCCCTCTTCTTTTTATCCCTCCTACACGTACTACTCCTTTCTCCCTTCACATCTTCCTTTTTCATAAATATCCCATACAATATGTAAACATTTTGAAATATTAAATTAAAGGTCACTTAATATATACAAAAGACTAATGACATTCATATGACACCTGTACCACGTCCATTGTTTTCACTTTTAAAATAAAAAAAATATATGAAACGGACGACCCATCTTTGCTGCATCGCAAATTCGTAGGATTCTCATTTTCAGAACCGTTCCCCTCTCCTCTCTGACTGATGGGAGCCGATACGAGTGTGTTCCTGAGTTTCGAGCAATTATCGACGCAAGAGTGCACTTTCATCACTGCTCCCAGTAAACGACGCAGTGTATGCGATCCTGGCGGCGGATGTTGGCGTTAGTAGTCGGCGCGAACTCGCCTACTCTCTGACGCGAAGCTACATCAGAGGAGCAGATTTATTGCAGCCGCCGGCTGGAGCCGATTATTAGAAGGAATCGATGTATTGCTTTTGCCCGAGACTCGTATCCAGATTGCTCTTTATTGACGTTGTTCGTGAAGCCCGTAATATACTGATTTTTTAAAGAAAAGCTAAAAATATGTGGAGTTTTGTTGTAATGTTTGAACTTGTACTTTGGGCGCTTACGAAAAAATTAATTGGCTGAGAAAAGTATAAGCTAGAAATTAACTGGTATTAAGTTGCTATTTATTAAACAATCAAAGATGTGCTATTAGTGGAACATGTATGAAAATTCTGTTTTAAATAAATGTTATAGAAGTCAAAGTAGTTTATAATCGACTCCCAACTTCATTTCTGCCAACCTGTCATCTCTCGGGTTTTTAATTACTCATGATGATGATGATGGTAATGATAATGATGCCTAAAGCCCTTTTCAGCCTTGGGAGCATTTAATTGTAAATGTAGAGTGAAAGGCGATGGAAGTTTTTACATATCGTATATTATTACTGACTGGTCTGTATTTATTTAATAGTTTTCCAGGAAAGCTAAATATTAATTATATCTCACATTTCACCAACAACTTTCCGTCAACATATTTACCGTTATCATGATAAGAAACTTACAAATTATTAATAATTAATTATACCACAATTTACATGAGAATTATTAAATAATATTTTTTATAGTTTCATATATTTCTTTCCTACAATGTGATTTTTATATGAATAATGATGAAATCCGTAAGTCTACGACTATTAGCGTCGCCGTTAGTAATAATGATGTATAAGAGACGAATCACAGAAATTTACATGAGAAAAATTTTCATTAAACTATTCTTGCAAATGTACTAAAATGGATTCAAACAAAAATCTCTCTTCAATGTTGCCCCCTAACGTCTGTTTCTGGTTGACTTGTTGGAATTTGTGCAATCTCTATTCCCTCATAATACTTTTTTGCTTCGTGGTAAAACATCTGACTGTTCACGGCGTCAGCGTTGACCTTTCGCGATTCATACTACCATCCTCTGTTTATTGAGTGAAATTTACACAGTGAATATATGCAAAGGTATGCAAATTTAACATGCTAACAGCATAGATTTGATTCCTTGTTCTTTACTAATCAGGTATTACAATTTAAATGTCTCGGTTTTTAGTGCACCATATAAGTAGCATAATAATACACGTTAATTATTATTATTATTATTATTATTATTATTATTATTATTATTATTATTATTATTATTATTATTATACAGTTTTACATTTTCCATTTACTGTGATGCTTATAAAATGTGAACTTTTTATTTTAAAACATGTTGCTCTTTTGAACAATAACACAAATTATACTAAGTTTTAACAAATGCATGTAAAAATATTTTATATTCAAAGAATTTATTTAGTAATCAATTGTATTGAACTCGCTAATTTGTTTTGCGATGGCTATAGATTCCAAACCTTTCTCGAAAATGACCGCAGTGATATTGTTTGTGTAGCTGTGGAGACGTAATTTATTGTCGTATCCAGCAGAGAAAGGATGATAGAATACAATGCGCTGGGACGAACAGTGAAAAGAGCGGTGTGGTGCGGGGAGGGTGCACTGTTCCGTGGTTGGACATCGAGCGGGCGGGATGAGGTGGGTAGAGTTGGTATATTGATTGATTAATTGATTGTTAGTAATTCGGGGCGGTCAACTACTAAGGCCATTAGTCTCGTACATCTATTGCATTTTGAATTGCTGGAGGTGGCAGTGATCTTCCCCCGCTGGCTGGTGAGATCCGGCGTAGACCTATCGTGGGCTAGCGGGGTTTTCCCCAACTAGGTAGCTCCCACCAGATGTGCACCGCCACAGCCGGGACAAGCTCTAAACTCCAGACCGGTCTCCCGGTATGTGTGGTAGTGTAGTGCATGTTAGTGTAAGTGTATGTAAGGAGTGAGAATAGAACAAGTAAGAGGAAGGAATGGCCCGTTTGTTAGGGTAGTGCTCCGGCATTCGCCTGTTGTTGATGAAAAAAATCACGAAAAACTACCGATCAGAGCAGCCAGCCGCTAGAATTATCCTCCAGACAGCCATAGAGCTCGAGCTAGCTATCTAGCTAGTGTCTAAAATATTGCCACTGTCGGGTCTGCAGGACCTCGCGGTCAGAGGTACTGCAGTGACGTCAGTTGATGCCCTGAACCACGTCTCCCGGGGAGAGGCGGTAGAGCGGGATGAAGAAAGATGGAGGGGGTGGAATTGGAGGAGCTGGGAGAGGGGCGGAGTGAGGTGTAGGGCAAGGTGGGAAGTCGTGTAGGTGTGAATTAAATTACTTTCTTGTAACACAATAGAGTGAATTCATTTCTTATCCTGCCTAATAGATTGTAAGAAATCTCCTAGAAACGCTGTGTTTCTTCCACATACGCAAAGATAGTATTTAAAATTATCATAAAAACTAGTTCATATATTATTTATGTTATTTTATGTAAGTGCAATAAGACGCATTAAGATTGTGTGAGTCATCAAACATACACAGACTTCACCGTTCGCAACAAATGCACAAACATCAGTTGAGGAATGCTCTGCATAAGCATTAAAAGAGATCACCCATCTTAACATCGAGTGTTGTAGATGTCAAAACTTTTTAGATACTGTCAAGTTGTTTTCTTGTGCTAGTATTGATCGATTTGGTACCGCAAGAACAGAGCCGTGTCCGTCTTATCTAGAAATGCTCGTTTTTGCGTTCCAACGAAAAAGCGCGGCTGTTCTCCGCAACCAGGTTACGATCGCTAACTCCTCGTTCGTCAAACTCAGCAAAGGACGAAGCGCCCAGCGGTCAATCCTCCCTCGCGTGTTGAGTCTCGTGTGGGCGATACGGATGCTATTTTCTCGTACACTCTTGTTTTTCTAGAGACGTCGCAGCAAGACTGATTCATAGAGCGGACATAGCGGCCAGATTCACAGAGTGGACGTGATCGGCGCATTTGGGCCTTCCATTTCGAGAGTGCTAGCGGGTTTGTCCACCAGCCATCTACCAATGAATGAGGGTTTAACGAAAAACGTCAGCGTTTCGTTTTTAATTTTTTATTTATTACCTCCCGTTCGGCCGTACAGACTTTCAGGGGTGTGAACATATTACATATTAATAGTTTGACATACGTTCTCACGCTAATTGTCCTGATTGTTACTGGCTGTTGATGATAATTTTACAATTCAGTTCAATTTATGTGAAATTTGTACTTTCAATTCGTTTTTAATATATAATAATTGGAAGTTAACATTTTATATTATCAGATGTTGGAAATTAATGCTGTTGAATATTTATGAAGATCTGAATTTGTCTTTGAAAGAGCCTGAGCATATCCCAGCCTTCCTCCATGTTTGTTTAGGTAAGCAGTTAGTGGTTCACCAGCTTGCCTCGATGGGGGGGGGGTTAGCTTACTGGCCTCTGAATCCCCAGTGTGGGGATTCGATCCCGACCGAGGTGCGCGGATATTCGAAGAGTGGAAAATCCACAGTAACTATGTCACTCCTGTGGCATATAAAAGATCCCTCGCGGATGGCCGGCAAAATTAAATCCCTCCGACATCATCCCGCCTTAACGAGATCTCACTTTCCCAAACAGACGGCTCGGATACAGGTAACTCTTGGGCAAAGTTAATACTGTGGCATCGTGGCAACGCTTTCGAGCCAGTGGGGCCGGAGGAACCCGTTGCACCCGCACGCTTGAGCCAGACGCTGTCGGGGAAGGGGGAGGTAGGTTGCTCTTCCCAGATTTGCGTTTCTTGCGCCGTGGAGGCGACGCCGGGGGCGCACCTGTGCTGAATAGAGTGGCGTGGGTGGCAACGCTTTCGAGCCAGTGGGGCCGGAGGAACCCGTTGCACCCGCACGCTTGAGCCAGACGCTGTCGGGGAAGGAGAAGGTTGGTTGCTCTTACCAGATTTGCGTCCCTGGCGCCGTAGAGGCGACGCCGGGTCTAGGGCAAAGTTAATACTGTGGCATCGTGGCAACGCTTTCGAGCCAGTGGGGCTGGAGGAACCCGTTGCACCCGCACGCTTGAGCCAGACGCTGTCGGGGAAGGGGGAGGTAGGTTGCTCTTCCCAGATTTGCGTTTCTTGCGCCGTGGAGGCGACGCCGGGGGCGCACCTGTGCTGAATAGAGTGGCGTGGGTGGCAACGCTTTCGAGCCAGTGGGGCCGGAGGAACCCGTTGCACCCGCACGCTTGAGCCAGACGCTGTCGGGGAAGGGGGAGGTTGGTTGCTCTTCCCAGATTTGCGTTTCTTGCGCCGTGGAGGCGACGCCGGGGGCGCACCTGTGCTGAATAGAGTGGCGTGGGTGGCAACGCTTTCGAGCCAGTGGGGCCGGAGGGAACCCGTTTGCACCCACACGCTTGGGCCAGACGCTGTCGGAGAGGGGAGGTAGGTTGCTCTTCCCAG